>JBBPMD010000623.1:0-17235 GCA_038090095.1 Zangia roseola | reverse complement strand
CCCACCAGCGGCCATACCCACCACTCCGACCCCTACATCACCGGAGCCAGCAAAACCCACTTTATCCAAAGGAAAACCTATCTCCACTGGGAAACCAACACCAACAGCGGGAACGCGTTGGTCCGTGGCGTCCCCTGCAAAACCCCGTTCCTCCGCCGCTCACTCTGCAAAGTCTGCAGCCAGTTCACCTCCCCAAAAGACATCTCTCCAGACGTCTGTTTCACAACCTCTTAGGCCTCAACATACTGGGCACTCTGTTACATCCAATCCCTCCACGACACGTCAAGCACGGCCCGTTCCTAGAACAGCCCCATCGACCCCTTCGCGTCCCAAGTCATCAGTTGCACATCATCAGCCTGTTACGAGACCGAAGACGCCATCATCTGGTCTGTTTGCTCCTACTGCCGCATCACTCGCGCGTTCTCGGAATGCCCCCCCGCCACCTCCGCTGCCGGTCAAGAAGATGATACTGAGTAGCGATGCAGCAGAGAGACTTAGCAAGCCCACTGCTGCATCATCATCCAAAGCGCGCACGCCAGTTTCTGTCCCAAGTCCTGCAAGACTGGTAAAATCTACGTCAGCCGGTGCTCATACATCGTCCCAGCGAGCTCAGTCGAAGCTGAAGGTTGGCTGCACCCCCGCCAAACCCAAGGAGGTTGATGCGAAGCAGGGTATCACATCCGGCCCTTCTTCGGTCGTCTCCGAGCCCTGCGGTGATTCGGACCAGCTTGTGGCTGATCGCGTGGAGAATGGACATTCGTCAGGGACAGCACCAGTTTCGGACGAGGGTTCGCCAGAAGATACGCATGGCCGCTCAGAGATCGTCAGCGAAGCCACGCACGATCCTGCAGCTGAGGAAAATGTGCACTCTGACCCTGAAACACATCCTGAGCAGCAGGCAGGTGAACAACCCGCCGAAGAAGGGACCCATAATCACGAACACGTCATCGGGAATCTTCCAGAGGAAGAGGCTGCGCCTGAAGATGAGCAAGTCCATTTGGATGTTCGCGATGAAACCATCCCTGAACCCACTGAACCACACACCGAGGAAGCCATCGGCAACGGGGATAGCGTCAAAGATGAACACGCTGTTGCCGGAAGCGACATCGAAGATATTGTCAGGCTACTTGAAGGCGGTTCAAAACCGCGTCCGCAAAGTATCGTCAGCATCCCTGACGAGGAGGGGATCATTACAGGCGAAGAGTAAACACGTGGCCAGCAGACTTCCTAGCCCTTGTAGATGATCCAGATACGCACAAAATTGTCTGTCCATGTGCATACCGTTGGTGGTGAGTTGGCCTTGTTGTCGGTTTCCATGGTGGTTCTGATGTATACCCGCCCGACACTTCTAGGGTGATCCACCAGTCCAGTCTTTCACAGCTACGCTCGTTTGGTTCCGCGATGATGTTTGCTGTGATTTTCTGACTCCTCATATACTATTTGTTTTGGTCCTTTGTCGCTCGAGAGTTTTACCCACCAATCATTCCAACCAACTTACGACACATAGTTTCGGAAAGCACTCAATTTCACCTGTATGCTCTGCATCCTGAAAGCATCTCATTACTAGTTTACGTCGGAAGACTGGTTGTGATACATCATCGATACAATCAGTCTATTATGGAATGTTTGATGAAAGAACTGTTACGAGTGAGGTTGAAAACATGTGGATACTATCCGATAGCATGATCAAAGTCAAAGCATCAAGAAAAACAAAGTAGACTTCATGCACGCTGGGCCTTTCTACGCATCTTTTGCAATTTCTGAAGGGTGAGGGTACGCCGGGTAGGAATAGAACGATCCCCCGGTTCTCTCAATCTCTGACGGTAAAATGTAAGGAACCTGAACTCGACAAACCGTGACAACTCACCTGAAGTTCGAAGAAACACATAGTAAGACCTTTACGGCCAAGCCTTTCCTGGGCCTACACGAGAATAAGAGGACTGCGTCCTGGGGCAACGACGCACTTACCGATGTCACCGTATAAAGACCGTCATATCTGTACCTATCGACTATCATGAATAGTCGTACAGCACGAAGATCGATGTATGGCTTACCCTGATGATGGCGCGTAGTGACTAGAAGGATTCCTGCCTCGTATCACACGCACGGGTCGCCGTGTCTCGCAAGAAACCTGAAGAATCGTGAGATCGTTGATACACCCGTTGTTGAGAAACGTACTTGGAGAGATTTGTTCCTTGGATCGTCAAACGACTGGTTCGCGACTTGCTCCTGAAGAGTACATCAGTGGCGGGACATCGGTCTACAAAGAGGAAACGTACCCCAGTACTATTCTGTCCCCCTGATACGCTGTCATTAACATGACATATTGAGCCACCACATAGAACATACCTGATCCGACATAGACGCTAGCACAATGGTCAGAAGACGTTCCGGTGAATCGAGGGCACAACAATGACGTACATCCTTTCCCCATCATCCCTGTTGTCCTCATATCCTCCAGATATGCAAATCGAGTATGCGCCCTCCTTGGAATCTCCGTGAATTCCAGCTTGATTCTGGGCGTGCACCCCAGCCTTCACAAGTTCTTCTCTGGAAACCGAACAACGTATGATCACCTGGGCCGAGGAAGCCAGGGAGAACGGATACGAACCTGTTTTTGAAAGCCTTACCCACAGGGACACCAGGTATGTGTCCATACTCGTACGATCTGACTCTAAGCAAAGAAGATGAGCGAGACGAGGGTGGCGCGGTCAGATGGTACTCACGGTGGCATAGTGGAGACGCGTTAATTAATACTCAGACGCGTCGCACACCAAGGATTATATTTGTGTAAATGCCGGCCAAACGAAACGAAACACGCGCAAACAACAGCCGACCAATCACACGATGAGGTTCACAGTAAGGCCCGGAGAAATCAAGTTTCTTGAAAGTCGTGTTCTTGAATATTTGAATAGTAGTACTGAATGGTCGCTTTGATATTTAAATTGAGACGGTCAACCTGAAAAGTCAACTAACCACCAGCACTAGGTTGATATGATGATGGTGAGAAGTCAAGGTGGGCAGAAACTGGCCGCTTTTATACGTTTGGGGGATCTTCGGAACCGCGGATGAGGCTATGTAGGTATGACTCGGACAATAAGATCTAAATATAGATGCATTGGCTCACGAGAGAGCGAGAGACTCGAAATGACTCGACCTCAGTTCCCTTGGAATCGCATCTCTTTCTCACCAAATACATTGGCTTCTTTGGTCCCGACGAAGCCAAGCCGTTGAAACAATCTGATGCTGGAATCATTTTCCTGACCTATCCGCGTTACCAGGCACTCTGGTCCTATGGGAAAGGGGATCGGAGGATCGGGCACGACCGATAATGGTGGGCTCCCAAAATATGTCGGTGATCCCGTCGCGTAAGATAACATAAGCCTCAGTGCCTCCTGGGCGAGGCCCTTTCCCCGATATCTTTCCTCTTGAGACAGTATTAGAGCAATTAATGTGCGCGACCAAGGTTCTGCGATGTGACACACCTGCGATCATCACACCCACCTCTGCTTCGAAGTCTTCGTGACCGGGGTCGCCTTTCAGAAAGATATTCACGTCGCCAACCATTGGAAGGGATCCGATGTCCCCCTCTCCGTTCGCGAGGATAATAAACGTTAGCTCTGCATATGATCTAAATATCTGCCTGCATTGAGTGTGAAGTAACTTACTATCCTCATCTTCTCGCCAGTGCCCTGCGGAATGTCAGGTTCCCGTGATTCGTCATCTCGATCGACGTACTCTCCATCTCGTAGACCTCTTCCAAGGTGAGGGGCTCAGTGCCTGTGTCCTTGAGTAATCTTGGGTCAGTCATCCAACAATGGTACCTCTAGTCCACAGTATGACTGTCAAGTGGCAATAACAAAGTGAGATGCATACCTCGACATGATCCGGAGTCGATGGGACCAGCACCACCTGCTGACCTCGCAGAATCGCCTCTATACGCATGTGCACTTGCAAAGTCCGAGTTGAGTTGTCGGCGCCCGTTTTGGGAGAGATAGGAGACTTTCCTTTCTAGTACCACGACTTAAACTTGGCTTCCTCGGTCGTCCCGGCCAGTCCCACAACTCTCTAATAAGTACCATCTGTCTGGACTTGTCCCAAACATCCTCATTCATCCATCATGGTTCTTGGTCGGGTTGTTCACTATGCCGCAGATGCCATCCTAGTCTCAACCGTCATTGCTGGCATTCGACGCTCGAGTGGTTTTACGTGGGTTTCGTTTTCCCATCGTTCTGCGGGAGTTGACCCTCTTGATTCTAGCGTCGAGACGAATAGCATATCAGACCCTACCATCCGTTCCCTGGCCGAGCGTTTCCTCGGCGTGGGAGAGACCGTATTTGATATGGCACAGGCAACCGCGATAAACAGCGAATACTTCAAGAAGGATTCAAGGAGGTAGCAGGATGCTGACAGGCTGCGTTATGGGGAAGGGATAACGGCGTGCCTCCAATGTGGAGGTGGTTGGTGGTCTGTGGGGCGTCGCTTCGCTTCTGGAGTCTGGGCTTTCTGTAATTTACTTTGGACAGCCAGCTGACGTGCGTTCTTTATTGTTCCGTCTGCTACTAGAGAAATGATGCGGTGCGCCGATATTGCACCTAAGAACTTCTATGGTTTCGACCACCACGATTAATTGATTCTGCACACACTCTTCGCCTGCATGGATGTCGTCCAAGGCTCGTCGTGAAACATCGTTCTCGGTTTTGAACCGAAATGAGTGAATACTCATTTCGTGCCGCTTCCGCAGAATGCAAGCGGTGCTCTATCTCTTGCTCCTGTTTCCTCCAGGGTTCGCGAATACCATCACAACACCCAATCCTTGATACGCCCCCGATTAATATCGGTAAGTCTCTCGTTCGGTAACTAGTTGGGCGGCTTATGAAGACTGACTTCTTGGCAACCCCAGACGGTAGAACTAGCAAACCGGTGTGATCAACCTCTCGGAGATTTGCCGCATTGCCTGAAAGAACAGAAAGGGTGTGGTGTGACATTGCTTGCTGATCGCCGCACAGAAGCTATTCGGGGTGATGACTTGGCAAATGTTGGAACCGTCCGGAAGAATTTCGCCATCCACATTGGGTCAAGGGTCGAGGACCATGCTGGTGGCCAGAACGGCCTGGGGCGTAGTATGGCACCTCAAAATTCAAAAAACAGGTGGTGAATGCCAACCAACTGATGGGGCCATCCAAGGCATTTCAGATAGCGCAAGTTGGAGTGCTGATATATCAGACTGCGCGTGAACCATTTTTACGCTGTCCTGAGTCGCAGCAGGCTACCGAAGTGGAGAGGGTGGTTACATAAGCAGTACTGCATCAGACGGGTTCATTAAACGTTGACAAGAGTCACCTCATGTTTTCTTCTCTTCCTTCTGGACCACTGCCTCGAAATTGAGCGCTGAGCCTTAAAAGCAGGCCATACGGCCCGGATTTGGGGCATACAATGCTCGCAAACGTCCCCCAACATCGAACTGTCCCTCAACAACCTCTGAACCGTACAGTGCGTCAAGGTAGTCAGCCGACTCGCTTGTCATGTCTACCCAGTTTGAGCGAGCATTCAGGTCAACAGACTGTCCTCGCAAGATTGCAGTCGTTGTTTCCGACATCTCCAGGGACAGCTGCGTTGCCATCATTCCCACAGAATGACGTCGTGTTTCCATCACCCAGGCTCCAATCGTCGCGGAAGCAACCCAAATTCCTCAAAATTAGGATAGTGTCATGGAATATGCATGACTCATTGCCCAAGGTACGTCTTGACTAGGGAGTCGCAAACTCGGCTGCACTGGCGTGTAGGGTGATTTGGGGGAGCTACTTGGCGTAGTGTCACCACACGGACATCACAAGCGTGGTCTAGATGATGTCCCAACATTCCCTTTATTGTCTCCAGAACCTGTACACCCGTATCATCTTGTCGTAGTGTGGGTGTCTTCGTCTCTCCCTGTCAAACTAAGCTGACCTTTCTGCAGAGCAGGGCAAGAATGCCCAAGTTCGTCTGGTACGGATCCTTTGCTATGTCTCGTGTACATCCATAGACAGTTTCGCAGGTATACCCATGGGTATCGGTGCTGGCATCAAACTCGGAGTTTCGGACAAAGAGAAAGAGAGAGAGAAGAGCGATGAAAGAGACCACGAGAAACACCCCTACCACCTTCACCACTTGCAAAGCCTCAAGCGCAAGGACAAGGAGCGCGACGAGGTTGGGCGTGGGTGGAAAAGCTCTGACGATCTCCCGGAAGAAATCGTGGTGGATTTCCACAACTCTGGTTGGACATCTATGCTTGAACATTGGCTGTGCCATCGAACGCAAGCAAACTCTCAAGTGAATGGTGACCACGCAGTCAATGACGTCGCAGCTTCGCCGAAGCGGCATTCGCTACATCGTCGGGTGACTGTTAAAGAGTCTCAATTGGGGCCTTATGTACCTTTGGCGAAGGAGAGGATGATGGGTTTGTATCTCGCCGTCTACATACACAAAGACTTGCGCGACCAAGTTGAAGGTAGGTTCATGTTTACGTGTAAACATTTCTTGCTTAACGACCTCGTAGGTTTCTCGAAATCAGCGGTCACTGCTGGTTTAATTGGTGGACGCGTTGGTAACAAAGGTGGAGTGGGTATCAGCCTCAAAATCGATGGCTCCACCTTCTTGTTCATGAACGCCCACCTGGCTGGTGCGCAGCACGATGTATTGACTGTTCGGTTTGTGACTTTCAGATTTTCAGCTCACGAAGGCAAAGTTTATCATCGGCTCGCAAATTTGGCGAAGATCAAGGTTTGTTCATGATGCCCCATGATGCCAGTCCACCTGATTGAGTTGTTTTATTAGGCTGAGCTCGCTGTGGACGACTTTTTGCAACGAGATGACCCAAGAGCAACGAGAGAGGGTGGGTTCATGTTCAACGTGTGGTCCGACAACGCGACCTTACATGATTTCAGATATTACGGACAGATTCGACTATACCTTCCTCTGCGGCGACTTGAATTTTCGATTAGATATTACCCGATTGCACGCGGACTGGCTAATCTCCCGGCAGGGTATGTAGTCTGTGATTCCAGGTCCGGCAATGCCGAGGCTGAACATAGTACCCGCAGACTACACCCAGGCCTTCGCATTTGATCAACTGAAACGGTTGATGGAGACGAACTCAGAATTCTCCGGTTTTCGTGAAGCGCCTATCAACTTTCCACCAACCTTCAAGTACGATGTAGCAGGCCGTTCGAAGACAAAGCGACGACGTAGCAGGCGTCGCTCTCCCGCGGAGGGTAATGAAACTGACAGAGAGGGTGGAGAAGATGAGGAAAACGGAGAGGATATGGAGGGCGAATCGCGCTCACTGGCATCATCCGGATGGACGTTACACTCCAAGGGTGTTGCCTCGGAGCCCGAAGAGGACGAATTTTTCACTTCTTTCTCCTCGAATCCAACTGTAAGTGAAAGTGGCCGTATGGCCATGGCTACGGCTGCTCAGAAGGCGAAAGCAAAATGGAAGGCACTCCTCGCGCCACAGCCTATCGCTCAATCACCACCAGCATCCCCTGTCGCCAAGTGGTTGTGGAACAGGCGTGGTGTGAATGATTTCGCGGCAAGGCCAAAGTCTCCCGACATTGTGGAACAACCTCCGTCTTCAGGACCTTCGAATGAAGATCTACCATCAAGCCCTATTGAACCTCCGCCCGAATCAATCGGACTATTACACCCACCCAATAAACAGCAAATAATGATCCCTCGGCCATCGTCACGGGGTGTTTCTACCAAGTCTGCCCCTTCAACACCTATCGAAGCCCCTCATACTGATGAAGACGACGTTGCCGTCTACGATTCTTCTCACAAGCAACGGGTTCCCAGTTGGTTGGTACAATTCGTAGGAAATCGGATACTTATGATACTGATATTGTTGCAGGTGCGACCGCATCCTGTGGAAGTCAACTGTTACGTCTGACATGGGTGAACCAGAGCAGGATATAGCGGAAACGGCAAGACAACGGACTCGTGTCGGCACTTTAATCTCGCAAGCCATTCGGCCATTCTCTGTTGTTAGGACGCGGCGCGAATCGGGAGGCTCACCGAATTCTGAGCTTACTGCAGGCTCTGCCAAGCAAGACTACTTCAGTAGGCCGGTGAAGGCCACTCTGGGGAGCCGGCCGGTATCATTGACCATACCCAAGCCTTATCGCCTGCTCAGTCAGCCCAGGTCGGCAGAAAATATCGATCAGGAACAGGACGAGGGTCTCTCCGAGCGGCCATCGACCCAGAGTTCCGACAATTCTACGCACCTTTCCTCTACAGATGTCCCACCAACTGGGAGGGTTTCAGAGACTAGCTCAGATTCACCGTCCGTCTCATCTGTCCCCGTGATTCGAAGTGAGGGTCGCCCAGACTTGCCACCTCCTGTGCCTCCCAAAGATTTTGTACCAGCACCATCCACGAATCGTTGGCGTTTTTTCCCCTTCCGGAAGGACACGTTCCAAAGCGTCGCTAGTCAGGAGTCCGCGGTTTCAACACTCAATCTCGTGCCTCATCATTCCAAGGGCGAGGTTGTCTGTCTGAATTACAGTAGTCTGGATGACCGGAGAATGCGTCTTCTGGAGGGTCGGAGTGACCACCGACCAGTCATTGGATCTTACGCTGTCTACCTATGACTATTATTCTCATTTGTTTCGCCCCATGTATGCTTCACACTGCATCCCACCGCATTCGCATTCACCCTACGTTTCCCTAGATTTAGTTTCTCATTCTTTCGATATACCTTAGAAAAGATGTCGCTGTATGGTAATTTATACACAGATTGGATAGTTGTTGCAGTCTCATCGAGCCATGATTATAGTTGCACGGATCATACGGTGTATGTGATAACAAGGACAGCAAAAGTTTAAGAGGAGATGGTAACCTCGACCTCGACACCAGGTTCCAAGCTAATGGAGGTCTGAGGAATCGGTGTCAGGATGGTAGAGATGTACAAGGAACATTTTCCTTACGATTTGCTTGACAATTTCGCTGGAAGAATGAAGGTCAATGAGACGCTTGTGGATTTTGAGTTCGTAACGATCCCAGGTCTTTGAACCTTCACCACAAGGCTAAAAGGGAGTATAAGTAACCGAGCGCATATGAAAACATCAAATCTAACCGTTTTACGGGTGGTGATCTTGAGGACTTTGGTAGGAAGACGAACGGGACCCTTGACGCGAAGCTGTTTGTCCTTGGCACGGTTGATGAGATCCGCCGAGACTGAACAATGGCGTATTAATAAAACAGGTAATAAAGACAAACGTCCGCGCACATTTTTCCAGGTTTTTGACGTTGCTGCTCGTCAAGGTGATCCGGATCTTGTGGATTTTGGCAGTGGGGACGGCACCGGCCGCATCGTAGGCTTTCTCGTCCTTAGCGACGTAACTCATTCTGAGCAAAGTGTAGGTGGTGAATGAGTCAGAAGGTGACTAGGGGGGTGTGAGTATGGTTCAAAGGAAAGTACGAGGGGGACATACCCAAGGTTTGTGTTGATGAGGACAAGAATTAAAGTTCAGATATGGACGCCGAAAATGTCGGCGAATGCCGTCGGGTATTAGCTAATGACCCGCTCACATGACTAGAAACACGTTTGTACAGTGACCGTCATGCAAGGCAAGTCGGGTCTACCGACACGTCCAACGGACTCGCTCATGTCTCGTCAGGATTCAACAAGTATTACCCTCCGGATTACGATGGCGAGAAACACAGCAGTTTGAATGCGTACAGAGGTGCGTCTTGTCGAGGACCAACGAGTCACTCCACTTGACATCTATGCACAGGTAAACATGCGTTGGGCGATCGGGCCAGGAAACTCGACAAGGGCATCCTGATAACTCGTTTCGAGCTTCCGTTCAACATCTGGTGGTACGTGTTCCGTTCCCAGTTCCCGGTACCCCGCTCATGTCGATATGACCCGCAGTGGAACATGCAACAACCACATCGGAATGGGCGTCCGCTACAACGCCGAGAAGAAGAAAGTCGGCGCCTACTACTCTACCCCCATCTACTCCTTCCGATGTAAATGTCACCTGTGTGACGGCTGGTTCGAGATTCAGACGGATCCCAAGGTGAGTCCGTCCACTCATCCCATCGGCACCCTTGGCACACATGCACCGCTAGAATACCCGCTACGTCGTCGTCTCGGGTGCACGGCAAAAGGACGAGGAATGGAATCCGGAAGAGAATGGCGGCTTCGCGATACACGGTACGCCTCCTCTCATCGACTTCCAATTCACTGATGCGAACGTGGCCGTAGACACCGAGGGTAACGCTGGACCCGCCGATCCACTCGCAGCGCTCGAAAAATCGACGACGGCACAAAACTTCGTTAACAAGATACAAATACCGCGACTCGAGTCGTTGCAAGAGGTGTCCGATCGGTATAACAGTGACCCATACGCGCTCTCGTCCCTCGTACGCAAGCGGTTTCGGACAGAGAAGAAGGTGGAGATGGCGAAGCGTGCGGCGGATGATCAGCTCAAGGGCAGGTATGGATTGCCAGAGACGTTGCAACTTGCAGCGGAAGACGACGAATCCAAGAACGAAGCTCGAGAGCAGTGGGTAAAGGGGAGGAGAGAGTTAGAAGCGCGTACGAGCATCCGGAAAGCAAGACTGCGGGGCTCTGCCGCACCTTCATCCTTCTCGTCAACGAGTTCGTCGCAAAGTCCCCTTGCTTCATTGAAAGCTCGGGTACTCAGTAATACTCGCCAGTCTCGCGCATTGAAACTTTCCGATAAACTATAACATATGGTAGACCTTGTAACATTGACATTGTATAACTCATAACAACGCGCATCGCACCCAGATCGAGTTAGCTATCCATTAAGACCAAGAGTCTGGAGCAAGAGTACGCGAGAGCAGGGTAGAACAACATTAAGAATACAGAACAGTGACACATAAACCAAGAAGAGAATAGTATGATAACAAGGACAGGAGAAGCCAGTCTGGATGGAGATGAGGTCACCACGAGCGAGCAAAAGAGAAAAAAAAAGAGTAAATCCAGCATAAAGATGGAATCAAATAAATAATCAGAACGCACGAACGCACGACAGATTACACTATGATGTAAAAATGGCCCACGGTTGGTCTAGTGTAGGCATCTGCCCTTCCCATTTCCAGTTGTCAACCTGATAGTATGCTGACTCGCCGCCGTCGATCTCTCTTAGAGATCCAAGCCGGAGGGGATCCGTTTCCTCGATTTTGGCCTTATCAGGCGATCCCGACAAGTCACCCTCTGAACCAGACTCGGGGCTCGGGTTCGTCTCACTGACAAGATCAGGTGTGGGTGCCTTGGAGTCGTTGTCCTCGTCGTCGAGAGTAGTAAACAAAGAGAAATCGATAAATTCCAAGAACGCATCGTTGGCGGGGCCCGTATGAGGCGAGAGAGCAGTAGGTGGTGGACCAGCATCCCCATGCACAGAAAGTGCAGCCGCCGTTGCAGCCGCGTCTGCAGGCTCCTGAGCCACGCCGGCCAGAATCTGATCCAGGGTAGAGGCAATGTCGTGTGAAATGTCATTGTCCGTGGTCGCCGACATGTCGAAGAGCGCCTTCATGCGATCAAAGAACGCAGCCGCCTCCTCCTCCGACTTAATGTTCTCTGCCTCTTGATGCCTCTGGACAAGTGCCTCATTCGAACCATTGTCCCATTCCATCTTGATTTTCTTTGGCGAAGGCGCGTTACTCGCCTCGGCTTCAGAAGGGGCCACGGTCGTGAGGGTAGTCACGTCATCTTCAGGTGGTCGTTTGATTCCAGCAACAGCGGAAGGGATGGTCTCTGGCGTTGCAGGCGCTTTCCCAGGTGTCGACGGTTTTCGTGTCGCCCGAGCTACACTCTTCTTGGCAGTCGCCCTTGACGGGGGTGATTTCGGGGTCTGAGGCGAACCGATTGCAGTTTGAGGAGTCGGCGCACTGGTGGCAGGGGTAGATGATGACCCAATCGCGGGAGGAGGAGTAGGGGATGCAATCGTAGAGGGTGGTGGGTTCGACGGACTGGGAGGATGGAAGGGTTTCTTAATCGGTGGTGGCGGGGGTTGCAGTGGGGGTTGAGAGTAAGGATGGGTCTGGTTAGGTTGCGGGTGAGATGGAGTCGGCCGTGGGGATGGAATGTGCTGCGAAGGCGAGGTGTGTGAATGAGGATGCGGCGGAGGCGGATTGAGAGGGACCTGACGTCCATTACTCGATGTTGTTGGAGTTATCTGAGGGGTGTTGTGCATCGATGGTGGCACCGTGAGAGTGGCACTAGGATTTAACCGACCAGAGTTGAGTGACACGGGATGTTGATTGGCAGCAGCCGCAGTTTGCATTGCGCGCCAGCGATTCTCAAATTCCTCGTTGAGTTTATGGATTTGTCCCTGCACTGTTTTCAGAGTTGGGAGGCTGATAATGTACTGCGGTGTAGAAGAGTTGGCGAGGTGCCATTGCCTCCCCACTGTCAATACCTAAACAAGGTAAGCATGACGAAGACAACAGACAGAGACAAAGAAGCTTACAATGGCGACGTATTTGCGAAGAAGTTCTTCGCTTTTAAAAACTACGAAATACAAGTGCAGTCTTGTATCGAGCTGCAGCGTCATCTTATGTACCAGATCGAGAAGACGAGCATATTCCGCCCGTTGATCGTCTGGGATTTGTTGCGTAGCCATTCCGGGAAGACCTGATAAGAGCATTGAGCGACAAAAATACAAAATAGGACGACAACCCTTTACGTTGCTGAAACACGCTCTTAAGTTGCTGGATCGTCCCTCTCGCGCTCTGGACTTGCTCTTGCGTCGGTGGTAGTAGCTTAGGGGGCGGTGGTGGGACATTGTCCACCGCGAAGGAACCGTTTACCATCTTGGAGTCCGCCGGTGGTATATTAGCCATTCCGTTTACGTTCGGTGGTAGGGGTCGCTGGACACCAGGTTGCAATGGGATCGAAGCTTGTTCATGGATATTGGACATCGAACCTTGGCCATTCGCTAGATTCTGCTGCTGCTGTTCTGCTGCTCGCTTCGCGATCATTTGGACCTGTTGCTGGTAAATCTTCATAAGCTCGGCACGGTTCCGCTCCACAAACGAGATCAAGTGATCAGGAACACCTTGAGCGCGCATTTCATCGGGGGTCGTACGCGCATATCGGGCAACTGCGGCAATGACCCGCTGGTCAGGGAACTGGCGGGGAACGTTTGGAGGCATCTCTGAAGAACCCCCAGGTATGCCAGGTGTCGTACTGTTACCGGCGATCAGAGGACTCTGGTTCATCTGCAATGCCGGTTGCGGTTGTCCCCCCATGGCCGGACGATTTTTGACGGTGAGGATGTAGGCGTGCTCAAAGTGGTGAAGGTACTGCTCGTAAGTGTTCTGGAGCTGTTGAGCGATTCCAGGCCCACTCCGGGCTGGCTCGGAGTCGTTTCCGGGGAATTGGATGAAACCTAGCCGACCACCAATGACAGCCCACATATCTCGTTGGGTCACCTAATCCGGTGCAGGATTAACCTTCAGTTAGCTTTGTGAAAGGGTAACTCACCGACTGTGCACCACCTTCATGCATTACGTTAGCGTGCAATAGATGTAAATCCACCGTCCGACCTTCCCCCATCGCCACACGAAGGTTAGGATTTATGTTTTGGCTTCGGCAAAACTGCGTATACGTAGAATCAAATCGTTGTTTGTCCAGTGGCATGATTCCCACCGATTGACGTGTAGGGTTGGGGATCTTCTGCCCACCCTGGCCAGCAAAATTCCCTAGATTAGGTGATGACGTGTTCGGCAGTTGACCGGGAATCTGGTGAGGGGTACCTCCGCTCCGAGGGGGGATGTTCGGCCGTCCAGATTGCTGAGGTTGGATAGGGATTTGTGGGTTCAGGACACCTTGATTCTGTGTAGGGAGCGGAGATGCACCATTACCGGCAGACACATTGTACTGTGCCGCAACCGGTTGATTACCCTGAGTAACGAAGCCAGGCTGGACTTGAGGGTTGGACACGGACGGCTGTGGAGGTTGCTGGGACGCGGAGGGAGGCATGGGACTTCTATCGATGTGTCAACACCTATCGAAGGAGCCTCTGCGGTCGACAAGACTTACATATGTGACAAATTCGGTTGCGGGATGCCGTTCAACATCTGCTGGGTCACCATGGCGCCATAAGTGGCCACAAATTTGGCGTACACTTCCTTCCGGGCAGCGTGCTCATTACGAAGCTGTGCGAGTCTCTGCTGCACCTGCGGATCCATAGAAGGACTATTGCGCATGCCGTGCATGAGGGACTGTATGGCGCTCTCGGCCTGTGTGATTAAATGGACCAGATAATTCCTCCTCTCCTGAAACTCGACCGGTGTCATCACTCTCTTCTGAGCATTCTGCTGCGGATTCCCAGGCACCATTTGCTGATTGGCGCCAGGTGGACCAACGGATTGTGCGGCAGGATGAGGCGAACTATGCATCTGCTCCTGGGAAGGGGGCATCGACTGGGACGCAAACATGTCCACGGCAGTCGGTTGATTCGGCGCATGTTGAGCGCCAAGCCCCGACTGCTGAAGACGAGCCATTTCCTGTTGATTGAGCATTTTAAGCTGACGGGTTGCCCCGGGGTTGTTTATCGCGGCGTGCATCATCGGGTTCATTTGTAACGCGGGCTTCATTTGCTGTTGGGTATTCATGGGCATGTTGGAGAAATTGGACGGTATAAAGGGCTGAGGTTGGCTGGGTTGGGGATCGTGGAAAACAGGACCCCCCTGATTCATACGTTGCGCGTTAGGGCCAAAAGACTGCTGCATCTGCTGGACCATAGGTTGACCTTGACCATGGGAGAGAGCCTGCCCTCGGGCGAATTCCTGCATCTAAACAAGGAACAGTCAGTAAACGTAATTACGACAAGTCGCATGCGTTGGACGTGGGCGAGAGTGATGCGGCTATACTGAGCACCGCACGAGACGGACGTTGTTCAGGAGAAGAAGGGAATTGACGAGAGACATCAACATCATCACATACAGATAAGACATGCATGTCTTATGAACGTGAGGCGAACGAATTTTCCCAGACAAGACATAGTGACGAGAAAAAAACACGCAAGACAAGACTTGCCTGGTGGTTCATCTGAGAGGGGACCATATCGCCAGACTGTTGGGAACGGTATTGGTTCTGAAGCTGGTTCATCTGCTGCCACATGCGAGAATGCTCGGGGTTAGAGAGCACGGAAAGCATCTGAGGGTCAGGCTGTTGGGACTGGGGTGGCTGTTGAGGGATCTGGGATTGCTGTAGGGGGTTTGGCGTGAGGTTCTGGGAGAACATGGGGTACGAATGGATGCGATCGGCCATAATCCAAAGTCCTGGGTTTAGTACAAGGGGGGATGATAGATGTTTTAGGGTGGGAAGCGCTACGACGGCCGGGACTTGGTCGACGTTATAGAGAGCGACCGTGAAGGAAGTCCGGTATGGGTGGCCCGTGCGCAATGGCGGGGCAGGGGGTGGGCAACAGCAACAGCAAGCGCAGAGGATGCTGGTGGTGGGAGCGAGGTTGGGGCCGACCTTCCAAACACCTGCTAAGCACAGACCATAACGGACCAAGTCGGACTTTAAATTATCATCCTGTTGCATACGAAATCTTCCCTATTTCGGTATTCTTGAAAACAGTTTTATGACACAAAATACCCTCTTATATTCACATATATTATTGATTTCATGCCTCCTCCGCGGATAAGCCGTGTCGTCTACACGACCCCCCGTCCTAGACGGTCTCCCCCATACCCTTGGTGGGTGTCCCCTTGGTCCCGCACATATGTTGTTATCTATCATAATGCTTGCCTCACCCTCTAGCACGCCTCCCCCTCACGGGGCGTGGAGCATCAGGCTTGAACGTGCGTGCGAAGCTTAGGGTTCGAGAATGCTTCGCTTTTATTCCTCTCTCGGATTTTCCATATCCATGTTTTGTTGAATTATCTATGTTTGTACTATTTTTTCATGTCAAACCTGCACTGTATCCAACCGCCTCGCCACATTGACACAACGTCGTTCACCGCACGCCATTTTCTTTGGATGCCGATGGACGAGTCAAGTTAGGTAACTTGACTCAGGAGGCGATGTGCAATATGCAACGGAGGGGCTGTTGAATGCACACGCAACAGCTATTTATTTATTATATATATATATATATATATTTGTGTCATCATTTCTTTGACTGAACTCTAAAGTTCCCTACATCCAGGATGCCCATTCTGGTACACATAAGGCAGTGATTTGGTTCCGTCCATAACGAGGCGCTCACGCACTGCTACGCACCGGACTACTTTATTGTATTTTTTCAATAAGCAAGGATTTTGCGGTGCGTTTCCACGTCGTACGTACAAATAGTCTATCGATAGCAGATAACTGTGCTTCTGACTCCCAAGAGTATTCACTCGGCCGAATATATGTATGGCCAAACCAGTAACGTCGTTGCTCGAGACTATATGTACAGTTAGGGTTGAACTAATGTAGACGTGAAGAAACTGAGTTGTGGGTGGTGGTATATATGGTTTGAATCCGTGGAATGATGGAATGGCCAACTGCGCGTGCACATGACACTGGGGTCCTAGATCCTTTTGCCCTCATGAAACGGAGAAAAAAAAGGGTCGCGAGCTTCTAAACTAGGGGATGGAACGAACCCCTCCATATCTGCGACGTGAAAAAAGACCACTCAGTGCGTTTGGGCGGCGCGACGATCCCTCCGACAGGCGCGACTGTCAGTCGAGCTTCCTCTGTTGCTCTGCCATCCGCTTTCGGACTGTCTCGATGACAGAACTCACGTAGAGATGGTCAAATTGCTGAAGGCGGTCTCTATATGCCTTCTCAAGGTGAGCGGCGATTTCCGGAGACGACCGCGCCGGCTCAGCTGCAGTCGCGACCGTTTGAATGAACCCGAGCCGCCCCCCGACGACGTCCCAAGATTTGCGACCTGATACCTATAATGATGAAGGTTCGTCACAAGACAATGTAACAGAGTAACTCGATGACCGACCCTGGTAAAGCTCCCTTCCTGCATGACTGCGACGTGTAACGAGTATACATCTATCACGGGTCTGCTCGCATCTGGCATAACGATGGTCGTATTCATCTGAGTAGATTTTCCTTGGCAAAAATGGGCATACGCCGCGTCAAAGCGGGGTTTGTCGAGCGCAGGGGGAATATATGTTGCGAGTGCCGCAAATTGCTCCGGGGTAGGATGAAAGACGGCTGGCTGAGAGACGTGGGCAATGGCTTGATTCAATCGGATTAACAGGTCC
>JBBPMD010000622.1:0-17280 GCA_038090095.1 Zangia roseola | reverse complement strand
GTCTCACGGTGCGAGACTTGCGCTAGAAGCAAGACGGGCAATAAGGCCCCTGCCGGGAAACTCATACCCTTAGAGGTCCCTGAGAGACCTTGGGAGCACATCTCCGCCGATTTTATTACAGATCTACCTATGTCAAACGGATTCGACGCGATCCTCACAATCGTAGATCGCTTTTCAAAAGAAGTCGAATTTGCACCATGCCATAAAACATGCTCTTCGCTAGACTTGGCGAAACTCTATATGCAACACGTGTGGAAGCATCATGGCTTACCCACATCTATCGTCTCAGATCGCGGACAGCAATTCGCATCCACCCTTATGAAAGACTTATGCAACGCATTAAAAATAAAAACATCTATGTCAACCGCGCATCACCCACAAACAGATGGACAAACGGAGCGCATCAATCAGGAGATTGGACAATACCTAAGGCTATATTGCTCAGAGAATCAGGACACGTGGTCGGATTGGTTACCGATCGCACAGTTCTCATATAACGCAAAGAAGCACACAGCGTCTAAGAAGACCCCTTTTGAAGTAACACGCTCTTACGTCCCTAGGATGGGAATAGAACAGCGCACTATGCACGCACCTGCAGCCGAAGAATGGGCAGCAAATATGGAAAATATGTTAAAAGAAACACGTGCCAACCTCGAGAAGGCACAAAACCATATGAAAGAACAAGCGGATAAGCATCGTTCCGATGCCCCGAATTATGCAATAGGAGACAAGGTCTGGCTCGCCACGGACAATCTGAGGTTGCCTCGTGCTTCCAAGAAGATGACCGAAAAGTGGATCGGACCATATGAAATAACCGATATGAAAGGACCAAACGCAGTCGAACTGAGATTGCCGAAGTCAATGCGGATACACCCGGTAGTGAACATCACACGTGTCAAACCGTATAAGGAAAGGTTGCCAGGGCAGGATGCCGTAAGACCCGGACCGATCCATGTAACGGAAGACAGGGAGGAGGAATACGAAGTCGATTACATCATCGATTCACGGATGAAGGGAAGATCCTTCGAATACCTCGTTCACTGGAAGGGATATTCTGATGAAGAAAGGACATGGGAAAAGAAGTCGAATCTGACGAATGCGCCCCTGACAATCGCTGAGTTTCACAAGAAATCCCCACAGGCACCATGTCCTCTTCGAACGAATTTCGCGGACTTTAACGGTCTATTCCAATTAACACATGAAAACTTATGCTCTATACCCAAAGAAGATACTCCAATGAACTGGTTAGACGCTGGTGATTCAGGAGCCTCACCACAGAAGGGGGGTAGTGTTACAAACGCGCCTCTAACCCCTATCTTCTTCGACCCATATGCTCACACCTTGAAGGTCACTAACGAAACACCAACCTTCAACGCCTTTACCTTTTGAAGTCACGTGACCTACATGTGTTTCGCCTCATGCAAAACCTATGCTCAGAATGCAACCCTATTGGCTGCCACATTATGAACAGCCTCCGGATCACTCGTCCAATAGGATAAGTTCCAGATCACATGACACAAGGCTATACGCCTTATCTATGACTCACTCGCACAGCCTACCAAGGCAGTGTATGAAACAAGCCAAGTTGTCCGGTGCGTTAGAAGCAGGGTGCGTTTTGATAGAGCTTGTGGATCAAGACGCGTAGCGGCTTGTTACAGGTTTGACGGGCAAAGCCCACTGTAGTCCAGTATCGAAGATGACACGAGTAGCGATTGCTAAGTCTCGGGCAAGAGATATGAGGGATGACTTCTGAGATTAAAAGAACTGAGGACTTAAGGTCCACAGTGAACTACTTATATACTATACAGGATGACTGTGCTAGGGTAGAGGGTAGCTAAGTAAGGTAAGTGCACAGTCATACAATAATACGTAAGTGTCCGAGGTATCGGCACATGAGGATACCATGAGGTGATCCATGAGTTAACAATGAGGCGGTGGTTGGAATGGAAGTTAAGGCCTCATTGTGTGGCGAGATCTAAGATATAGGAGTAATCAAAGATAGGCGCAATCTGCCACGATAAGAATGGAAGATAGAATCGGGAGATGAAGATGGAATCGGGAGATCGTATCGGGAGATTCATGTGTAGATCCCGTGATCGTAACAGTGTACTTCTTATGACTTACCTATGACACTTAGCCAATAGCGCAAAGAACTCTTATCTACACCCTATGCCCTAAACCAAATAGACACAAACGATGTATAGTAGTATATATACCATGCAACTAGCGGCAGTAGACTCTAACAAAGTTTACTTGTCTTTCCACTTCTCAAAACTTGACTCGTACAACTCTTTACCACTTCCACTACACAACTTTCAGTCAACGTTCTCTGAGTTGTTTCAGAAGGTACTCAAGACAGACACCTTGTCAGAAAAATGAATATTGTGATGCACTGCCACCTCTCAAAGAACTTACCAAATCTATTGAAAAGTTCAAGGACTTCTGTACCATGATGAATTTTTGCATTATCCATCATGATAACACAGAGGCTGGGCACAGGGTAGGCTTCACACTTGGGAAGCTACAAGTCTTTACTATAGATAGGAGAGAAACATAATGAGTGAACATACCACACTGTTCTCAAGCCAGTCGAGGAATCCTGCTCACGTCATTGAGCCCTCGACCACAGTCACACAGATAATGCCATCCAGTGTAAGGAGGGCCTCTACTGTCACCCGATGGCCATGAATGAAGACTTGATTGCTACTTGCACAATGTCCCCCGGACGACCAGCACACATAATGCCAATACACAGTCCATTCATCCTTTGAGGTCTCATCGATGAACCCAATTTGCTCGGGGTCATACTTTGCCATCTGCACAATAAATTCAACCCGGAGGTCTTCATCATGTGCACTCCTTAGCAATACGTCGAAGCTTCTTGCGGCTGACATTGGCACGTTTGAGCTCATGGAAGATAGTGGAAAAATGAATGGAGAGGAATCAATTGTGCTTGACAAGGGAGAGGAGTTCATCGAGAAAGTACACTGGCCTGGCACGAACAAGACTAAGGATGTAGTCGATATCATCATGGTCAAGGATGCGAGGTCGTCCGCAAAGATTTGAGGCTCTATGTGTGACAACATCTCCGGTCTTGTGCCAGAGCTTGAGGATACAATAGAAGGTGCATTCTGAGAGATTGCAACACTCCAGGATGTCCCGGAGGTGTAAGAGGCCTCGTTCGTGAAGCCTGATCACAGTAAGCTTCACATCACGAGTGATTTGACAATTTACCATTGTAGTGCATGGCTACATTTACACTGTACTCAATTCCCTAATTGATCAAAATTTTGCCACGACTGCCATTATTATTGCAAACAGCATAAGACAGTAAAGACGTGTCGGCTGATCCTGAATCACAGCTATTTTAGCTTGAGTGACTCGCAGTGCTAATGTTATGTCATGAGCCAAATTAGACACAATAAGTGTCGCATAAGCCAAATAAAGAACAGTGTGAATTTACTGATGCGCCGCCGCCGGCCATCCTTGGTGGCAAGACGATCATATCGAGCGGTGCTATCATTCGAGGGGATCTCGGAAGAACTGGGCCAGGCCATGCAGTCATCATATCCTTGGGCAGGTACTGCCTCGCAGGGGATGGCTGCATCATGAGGTTTGCTCGACCTTCCTAGAGCCTATCACCTACGAATGTTCGTTCTCTATAGGCCGCCATACAAAACGTACCGCGGAAACTTCAACTACTATCCAATGAAGATCGGAGATTATGTTCATATCGGCACCAACTCTGTCATCGAAGCAGCAACGATTGGCAATCATGTCGTCATCGGAAAGAACTGTATTATCGTACGTCTTTGAAAAATATGTCTGTGCGTCCCGATTTATCTAGGCCAACTCGCAGGGAAAGTTCACTATCATCAAAAATCGCGCCCAGCTGGCAGATAACACCGTCATCTCACCCAACACGGTCGTACCCGCCCTGGCGTTGTTTGCGGGATCGCCAGGTTTGCAGGTTCTCCATCCCATTTGATCATGTACATACGATCATCGTTACACTGCCAGCTCTGTCGAGAAAATGGGTTCTTTCTCTTGGAATCACCTACTCGCATGTCACGTCAGCCCTGGAGCAGAACGAACCTTGGTATGACCGTGACGTACGTATTCGACCATGGATGGGACTCCTCTGTCTATGAGGGTGGTACGGGACTGGTCGTCAATTCTGTCAGAGGTTTGACCTGTGCCTGACCGGGGGGTCGACGGGGGTTGCGTCTCCCTCTCCTGTCCCCTGCCACTCCCAATCTTATTCGATAGTCGTTTAAGTCGGCCCCTCAGTGATCCATCCACTCGGGTTAGCTCTCTTCAGTGCGTCATTCCCATCTGGCCACACTTTCTTCGGGATGTCCTTCTCTTTTGTCGACGGCGACCCATCGTCGGACAGGTAAACTGGGACTCAACCCCGTTCGACGCGCAAAAGTGACGGGGTCTTCCGCTCGCAGTAGCCAATTCGGGAGAAGACAGATGCCACCTGCGTCTTGGGCACGTGCCGCTTTCACCTGCACGATGTAAGTACTCAAACTTTCTCGCAAAGAAGTTTCTGTCGAACAGTCAGCAAGTTGGAATCAACCTTCGAATATAGATCATAAACCATGACACCACGACCTTGGAGCGCGTTTTCATTTCATACGATGGCGAACACCACTGGCATTCACCGACATTTAGATGAATAGGAAGACTTGTTGCCAGAGTGTCGACACAACGGGCTCAAGCTCATCGTCGCGACTGGGATGTCAGGTTCACCAGGGCCCGCGGCTCCCACAAGGCGTTGGACACTAGAATTAGACCAGCTCGACGCTAGGAGAGGGTCGAAACGACGAGCGGAGCGGCTATATACATATGTACATGGAAACTAGCAGACACTGGCGCATACATTCGTACACATACGCAGACGAACCCGGCAGGCACTATGTCAGCCCACTTAGCAGGGATTGCGGAGTGCTAGGGAATAGTAAATACGAACACTGGCACATGTACCCTGAGTCGGCGGAGAATCACTTTCATTTCTGATCTGACTTAACTTACATAAATATTGAATCGCCGCATTCGACAGCCAAGCTAACTTACAATGCCTGCTATAGTATGAAATACACATCAACAAGGACAGGAGTCACAGGGCCATACTTTAAGTATTACTAGGTGCTAGTATCCATCTCGTCAGATTAGTAGGTAGACATAATATTGACGAAAACATCTTCTGCACTCTTTGGCTTCAACCCATAACGCTCAATTATCTCATCAGGACGAAATTCAGCCCAGTCTTCCCACTGGACATGGCGCAGCTCCGCAGAGGACGAAAACTGAACTTGCCCTTGCAGAAATTCTGAGTACATCCGGTGGTGAACAGGGATGAGGTGCCTTTTAACCAAGGCGTGAAGTGTGTCGAAGATGGGACGATCCTTCAGAAACGGATATGTCAAGTCGGAATCCATCCCCTTCGCGTGAATGAAGAGACGGGGAGCCTCATAGTAGCAGGAGTTTCGTGTCTCCTTCTTTGAACGGGGTTGGAACGTCGTCAGCAGTCCGGGGGGTTCGACACCTAAATCCGCCAGAATGAAGATGTATGGAGGAGAATCGGCTGTATCCGGGTCGCCGATATCGCGCCTCCAAATATCCTGCGCTGCGATACCACTCTTGGTGAAACAGTCTTTGTCGGAGATGAATATTTGGGATACACGCCCGGTCTTTTTGAAGTACAGAGGAATGACTTTGTCGATCTTTGGCTGGTTGTGCGAGCACTGGATGGCGCTGGTTCGCTTCCAGTGCCGCTCTGTCAAATCCTCCAATCTATATGGAATTTTACAGTAAGTCGCGTGCGACGAGTAAGAATCCGCGACATACAATGCTTGATTAGGCTTCGGCTTGTGATCCTGCATCTGCTTGATGTTGGAGTTCATCGATACCCAATGGGAAAAATTTATGTACGCGTCCTGGAATTCCGCCATAACCCCGGAACCCTCTGAGTAGCGATCCCAGAATGTCTTGCCAAACACAAAAATGAAAAACTCCACCACTGGTACCAAGCCACAGTGAGCGAGTTCAGAGTCATTGGCAACAGGACCATCGATGAAACTCCTCTCGACTTCAGGACTTTGTTGAAGAACAAAGAGATCCTTGGCGATCAACCAGAGAAGTCGGCTGACTAGTTCGCCACGTTCCCCAAGCTCGATCATTCCATTCTCGATCCTGCCTTGCAACGTCCTCAAGGATTTCGACAAAAAGTCGCCATCGTGCAATAGGGCGGCAGCGGCGCAGGACAAAAACGGCTCCAAGGGATAGCTCGAGTAGCTCCAAGAGCGGTCCAGTGTGGTAGCGATACACACCCTGAGGTGGCTCTCAATGCCGGACTCGAAAAACTTAACGGCATCTTGGCGACCAAACGAGACTTCGAGCGCGAATCTCTGCCCAAGAATTGCCAGGGCCTGATCTCCGTTTGGGTTGTAGCCGGGTGAAGACCCGCACAATTTGTACTTGGCAAGGTTAAAAATTCTTCGAACTGAGAACCTTCCAAACTGAGAACGCCACCTATCGGTAGTAAATATTCAACAGTGAGCACGCTGTGATGATGTTGATGAGAAGAAAAGAAACCCACAAAGGACAGCCAAATCCTATGATATTTTCGACCCTTGCGACCTCCGTGTATCCTACATCTTTACACTTGGGGGCATACATGTCCCAGCCCGTCTGGGAGAAGGGTTCAAATAACAAAGCACCCCCTTCGCTAACCCTGGCAGATGGAACTGCGGGACTCGTTAGCAGGGTATCCATGTTACAAGATGGTTACGTACAATCACTCTGCGGGGGCGCGAAATGGCTGACCCTCGACGTTGTTGACGTAAAGAGTACCCAAACTGGGTTGCGATCAGAGTACATGTTGATAGTTCGAAGAACTTCCGGTGCACGGCGTCGATTTGAACGATCAAGGTTAGCGTAAAGCGTATGGGCTTCGTCGAGGGCGATGACCAGCTTTGGCTCATCGCAGTTGGCGTCAGAGGGACTGTGCGTAAAATTGGAACACATGTTGCCGTAGAGCTTCCGCATCCTCTGTTCAGCCTTGGCAAGATGGCCGTCGCTGACATCGAGCCCATCTGTGGCGATCTTGTTCCTCTGTCAACCTCAATGAGTTGCAAATAATCGTGGGTCAAGAATCAGTGTGTTCACCTCATCGTCGTAGGCCTGCTGCAGTTCTTCAAAGATGTCATCGCGAGCCGGCGAATCCGTTGTGCATAAAGCTTCCCGCCACTGGGGTGTGACTCCACCATTTTCCAGGTGTCCTCCAATAACCTTGAAGATTGCCGCAAAAAAGAGGCGGCATCGGAATTGATAATCCCTTGCCTGCATAGTGTCTGATACTTCGGCAGTGAGAATCTTAGCAGGGAAGTTGTCACAGAAGGGAAATCCGGATGTGTCCGTGGTAGGCCGTAGATTCATATACAATACAATCACATCAGTACCTGGAAGCTTAGCCAACTGCGAAGGAATGAGCATTTACAACCTCACGAAGAGAAAGGGAACACATCACCTCCAGCATAAGACGGGTCTTGCCCATTCCGGAACTTTGCACGATGGAGCAGAACTTTCCATAGTATTTCGGGCCCCGCGCAAGAGCGTATGTAGAATTGTTGACTCGAAGATATTCATAAAGTCCGCGCACGGAAGCGCCTTTCAATGGGTCTCTCATCCCATCAAGTAACCATCGTTTCTCGTTGAGCCCAACGGGCCCATCGACTGGAATGAGTCAATAACGAGAGAGACCCAGGGTGAAGTGGGTACTAACAAACTTCTGGTAGGATGAGATGGCTTTCTCTTTCTTCTTGTGCTTTTTCTTCCAGTATCATTTTCATGATCCTGACGTGGTCGTCAGCTGCGGCAGAACTATGTCCGGCGTCGAGCATACTCTGACGCCCCCGTTCAAACTCGGCCATGGAAGAGTACAAGAAAGCGAGATGGGAGCAGGGATAGGAGGCAGGGCGCAGGGCAGTGGCAGTACAGAATTAGTCAGCAGCGTAGTCGTCAGATCGGAGCACCGGCATGAATCACGACCGATAGACCTATAATTCGGACTCCGCACGCAGTCGCCAACGGTCGCACAGCCGCACCCCCTGTGTGGCACTGTTGGGCCGGGGGAAAATTTTCGTCAAGGTCGAAAAGCGAACTCGCGCGTTTTGTGGCTGTGGCGTGGCATTGCACAGGCGGACACACGCAGCGAAAAGCAGATGAAAATGCGAACGGTGTCGATTACCCGGGACTATGGACAGCTCGAGTAGTAGACAGTGCTGCTGACCAGGTAGTACTACATAGAAGAAAATGGGGGGAAGGTCGAAAATAAACGCGAGAAGTAAACTTGACAGAAATAGAACAAAGAAAAATGCAAACGGTGATGACGGCGAACCATGACGGAGAAAAAAAAATGCGGGTGAGCGGACGAGGGACCGAGCAGCCGCAAGATTGAGACAAACGGTGATGACGGCGAATCATCAGGAAATTAGCACTCCACTTAATTACCCTTTTACGTCCTTTTCCGCACAAATAAGGTTGAAAAAAGCGGGTGACACAAAAAGCATACTAAGGATGCAACAAGCTAAGTCCTCATTAGTGGCCCGGCCTGAAGCCGGCAAGCCGGCAAAGCCGAGCCCCTAAAAGCCGAGCCGAGCCGGGCCGTCAATGAGGGTTTGCAGGGGCTCAAGGCCCGGCCTAGGGATTCACGAAGCCTAGGCCGAGCCGGGCCGAGCCGCCAAAGCCGCCAAAGCCGTGGGATGCCACAATGTGATGATGTAACACGCCGCGCTCACCTACTACCCTCACCCAACCCCACCTCAAGGCCTCAGGGCCTCACTGACGACGACGATACTGCGACAACATCGACGACACAAAAGTTGGAGAGCGACACGACGACACGACGACACGACGCCTGGACGATGCGACAATGTTGCATCGTCCAGGCGTTGTGTTTCGTTTGTGTTAGTTTTTTCTAAACCTTACACCTCATCCACCCACACTGTCGCTCACCCGCCCTCCTGCACCTCACCCGTCCTCCTGCACCTCATCCGTCCTCCTGTGCCACCACCCCTTCGCCGCCTTTCAAGCCGCCTTGTGTCACCCTCCCTCGTCTCCACCTCTATGCCGTTTCTCAAGCACACCTCGGGCCTTCCTTGGACTTAGTCAAAAGGAAAACTCTCAAATCATTAGATGACATAGGAGGATCCCAGATCGTTGTCATTGATGGATCTGGTGTGCTCTCTTTATGGTTAATAAGTTATTCAATGCTGTACTAACGACCTGTCCCAATCGCAACCAGAGTGGACCTAAGGTACTGGGTGTACGGTGACCCGTTGATGGTGGCGCATGAGGTCAATGTCATGGGAGCTGATAACATTGTATCGCTCCGGAGGGCCCTGCGTGAAGATAACCCAGACTTCAATACTGGGGGGCTGCGGTATATCCCCATCTATAAAGGCAGTGGCCGATGGCAAAAACAATGTTAGCTCCGTCAGACTATTGGAACTACAATCATGCTGAACAGACGGGTACCTAGGACACTTTTTTTAAAGACTTTGATCCTGACAGACACCTTCGCATAGTAGCAGCCCGTACGTGATAAGTTCCTGATCCAGATTCCTTGATCTAGTAAATCTTTACAGCTCTGACATTCGAACAATATATCCAATGTTTCGTTTGGGGGGCAAGTCCCATTCCGTTCGAAATCAGGGTCCCAATGATAGACGCCTCGATTCCATTCATACACGTATCTGTAGTTCTGGCACCATCAGTCGTTTGCCAGTCGATCGTGCCCAGTAAGCTAAGTCAGCATAGTGTTAGCTTGTACTCACTGTCCGTCGAAAAAGACAAAGCACCTCCATCAGTGCCTCGACGCCCAAAGAATAGCAATCCGATCACGATGGATCGTCACAAGTTTTCGTCGACTCTCGAAAGTGCGAGGCTGTCTCGAAGTGGTACTCCGGCGACTTTTCATTCTCGACAGCTCAGTCTAGATGAACGTGGAGCCCATTCCTTGTGATCACATGGAGGGGATCATCCCTGCAACATTACTTAATCCTATTTTGGGCGAGTTTGTCGAGCAAGCCGGTACCCACGACCCGACATATGAAGACAATGCATTTGTCACAGCTCTCGCGAGAGCTATATCGGATTTGTACATCAGCGAAGCCGAACGCGTTCAGAAGGTCCAAGACGTGCTAGCGGCCAGTGGCAAATTGAACTTCAAGAAGCTGCCAGAATCAAAAAGCTTTTATCCAAAGGACGGGGTTTTCAGTGTCAACGAACATTGCTACGTGATCGCAGAATTCAAGAATGAAGTTGGGAGTTCATCATCAGAGGCCCACTTTCAATTGCTAGGATACTACACCGAGTCGACGAGAGAAACGGCTGTTAGATACCACGAGTCAACCCTACCGTGCTTTCTTCTGGTCATGACTGGTATGTCTATTGACTCTTTACCTAGGATCTATGGGGAGCTGACCGTTTTATCCGTAGGCTTTCAGATGTGCATCTTCCCTGGCGTGTGGAACCTGCGCCCCTCGGCACAACTCCTGGTAGGTCTGGACTGGTCAGAGGCTGGTTTGCGACCAACTCCAAGAAATAAAAATTTTAGGACCCTTAATTGCCTTTTTTTATCCACTTTTGAGAGTTCTTATTGGAGGACAGGCCCACGAACGAGCACCAAGCGAGACTTAGCGAGTACTCCTCCTGATGATTTTCATTCCTCCGATACACACATGCAAGCCTACATATCCCGTCGCCTAGCTTCCCTCCGAAGCGCCATCTCAAAGCTAAGGACGCACCATGAAGGCTTGCAAGAATCCACCCCGTCCCCTTCCCTCTCACAACTGTTTCCATAATAGGTGCCATCGAGGCTGTCGCAGGATCCTACCCGCAGCGGCGTCTACTGAGTAGGTATGTCACGGTGGACTAATCAAACATCTTATCCACAACTACATAGTAGGGGTACTTGGGACCTTTGTTCTGAATATAGCATTCGAGTTGGCTGCGGGGAAACTTTCGAGCGCTGCGTAATGAAAACCTAGCCCATGTTCCCATCCTTGAGCACATAGTGGCGAGCGAAACAGAATGAATGCACCGGTAGCAAAATGGACTGGAATTTGTGGGAGCTGGCGAGCAGCTTCGCGGGTACAACTCACCGATGAGTCGTCCGTCCAATGTACGACGGAAATACAATGAATACTATCGTTATTTGTGTAAAAAGCACGGCGAAGCACATTCATCATGCATCACAAACGAACCATCGTCCTCGTCAGAAGGGGCATAACTTTCATCATGTGTCGTTGATTCATGGCATCAACATCATCAGACCGAGTAAATCATACATCCGAACCTTTTTCATCTTCCTCGCGTACCTCGCGGCTGTCGTCCATGATCGCATCATCTTGCCCGCCACCTACTTCGAAGGCAGTCTTGTGTTGCTCGAAGTGAGATGCATGATGTCTGGCGAGGTGGACGTGCGTCCGTGGTGAATATATGTGCAGCAAAAATGCACGAACGACCTACTCGGGCCCAAAGAGAGTCACCAAGACAACATACGCAGCAACAGTGCCTATGAAGATTCCTTGCACTGTCGCATAATCAGGAACGATTTTGACCTTGCCGCCGACGGTAATAGTTGTCTTCAGAGAGTTTCCAGCAGCTAAACAAGATCAAGTTTCAGGGATGCGCAAAAGACACAAAGCAGTACGCACTCGCTTCAATTTGAGAAGACGCAGAAGACACCATCTAATGGAAGAAAATAGGTTAACATGCCGAAGCTCTCTCTCAGACGAATATGACCTACGTTGCCGACTTGATACGCTACACCAGGGAAGGTTGCTCTAAATGCAGGAGGCGATAATTCTGCGAGCTGAATGGGAATCTGAACGCAATGTTTTTGGGTTAGGTCCTATTCAGGGGGAGGTGTAGGTGTACATACAACTCCCCACGCGCCTTGAACACCGAACTGGACGAAAAATGCGCCGGCGGAGAGGGGGCCAAATGTACTCGGGAGAATCCACAAAGGTATGAATGCTTGGCGTGACGGCGCATCGATTAGTGGTACTGTACTGCAATCATGGGCAATGTCTGGCTTACCACCAACGAGCAATACACAGATGCTGAACAAGGTATCAGACCATCCGAGGCAAAGATCAAAACCACAGTTAAACTTACACAATAGTCAGGCGACGTCCAATATATTGGCTGGAGTATCCAGCGATTGCACCACCGCTACACCATACCAACCCGAAAGAAGGATTCATGAGCGCTTGAACGTAGGACTATTTTAGTCCCCCCAATCAGAACTCACACAATAGCACCCTATGATCGCAGTCAGCACGTGTCGAATGGAAGTGATAACAATAACCATACGCAATTTCCGATAATTGTAGCAACTGATGCATCACGACTTGAGAACCCTTTGGTCGTCTGCAAATAAGTGGGGTATAAATCCTGCAAATTAATCTTGGTGTCAGAACTCCGTAATATCCGCGAAGGAAGAAATTCGCATACTTGAGAACCATGAGACAAAAAGTTGAATCCTGTGCCGAAAGTAAAAACACCAAAAATAAACAATGTCACACGGGCCTGAGAACGCCTCGCTAAGCTTACCGCTCATAAGCAAAATAGCATAGATACACAACTTCCAATGAAGTTTGAGCATTTCTTTTGTTTCGTGCAAGAAAACTTTTGTCTTTTGGGTGGTGGTCGCTCCCCTTGCTCTCTCAATAGCCTTGGCACGCAAAAAGACCTCCGATTCGGGCAACATTGAACGGAGAACAGCAGCGAGGAATGAGACACCGGCACCGAACCAGAACAGCGACCGCCAGCCATAAGGAGACCGCGGAACAACGGCAAGGTTGATGACAGCGGCGATAAGGTAGCCGCACGCATAGCCTTCCTGGAGTATACCGCTTGCAAGGCCTCGAACTTCGACCGGCAGATTTTCCAGGGCCGAGGAGGACGACAGGCCCCAGATACCACCCATGGCAATACCAAAGAGAGAACGGACAGCCAAGAATTGAGGATACGTATTCACGAAACCAGACGCGAGAGAGAACGCGCAACAGAGCAACAGATTGCAGACGAGAGGCCATTTGCGACCAAAACGATCCGATAAAACACCAAATATGACCTGGATCAACCTTTAGTGAAAATCTGGAAACTGGAAGACGGATACCCACAGCTCCAGCTGATCTGAAAAGCAGGGTGAGTGTGATGGCTGTTGTCTGCGTACAGTTGATCAGTCAGAAAGATGGTGATGATGACAGAAGTTTACGAGTTTTGTCGACGTAACGTCGAATTGTGTCGCAAGGTTTGAAAGCGTCAAGGATACGGCAAAGAAGTCGAGTGCATCACAGGTCCAAGCTAGCCAGCTGAATCAAGAACGACATGAAAACATATCAATACCAAAGGGCGTTCTAACGCACCCCACCCAGAAATGAGCAATTTGAACCAATGTGAGCGACCTAATGGCAGGCAGGAGGGCAGCGCTAGCATTCGCCTCTCTCTTGGGCATAAGGTTGCTGAGGAATTGAGGAGCCATGAGAACCAAAGGCGCGGGGAAGAGCTGACGCAGGAAGCGCTGATAAATCCGTTTATATGCGCATTTAGTCGAGAGGCACAGCTCCGGTGGGCACCCAAATTGTCCAAGTATCAGGCACGCAAATTATGTCAAGGTTACGGCAGAGCATATTACCTCCCCGGACTGTTGCGCGTCGTTACCCCGACTTTGGTGCCTTGTCCATTTCCACAACACCGGCCAAGACTGTCGATCTGCGACATCTACAAGGTTAGCGGGGTGGTAGCGTCAACAGCATGATCATAAATCCGTGGTTGTGAGTCGCTTTGGGGAAACAATTCAGACTCAGGCTGACAGACTTGACAATTCCTACCGCTGAAACTGTCGCGCGGGAGGGATGCAGCAAATACCTCCACGAAAGGCTTGGGGCAGCCCCATGGGCCTTACCCGACTGTCGGAAGAGAGCCGCGACACGCGGATGGAATAGTCCGGATACCGGTCCGCTATCCTTTGTCCGAGTTCGCCTACTCAACGTAGACCGTCGTGGTTTTCATTAGAATGATCGCCGTGGAAGCTCGCACATGTGTGTGAGCACAAAGGTCGCTGTGGAGTCTTGATGAACACATCTACCCGATGAACTGGCAACACTGCCCCCATTCTGTGGAGGTGGCTGACGCCATCATTTGGAACCTTGATGCATCACATGTATCGCATCCCGATTGCATGGAAACGCTACTCGACCTAAGATCAATATATGGATCACCGTTTCGCCTTCTTCCCCCTCCGCGTTGGCTTCTTCCCCCCTCCTTCCTCCCCTACAGTGTCTGCCTTCCGCTTCTGTCCTGGAACGGGTCCACTTTTAATGCTCACAACAGTCGCACCCGCTTTTCCTTGCGTCAGCTTCGCCACCTGAACCTCCGCACCACCCCAGTCTGCATCTGCATCGTTGATTGCATACCTATAAAGTCCAACAATTTAGACAAATGACCCAGATCCATTGAAGATCAATCCCAGCCATAAACACGACATCTGTACGGTCTTCATGATCGCAGCCGAGATCACCCCAACCGCGGTTTCAAAGCGGCGATATCGTAACATCGAGGGGATAAGAGGGCGGATGGACGAAGGAAATGGAAGAGAAAAAATGAACCTACTTGCTCAGATCAAGCGACTCGATCATGGCACGTTGTTTCTCGCGTAGCGCTCTCGTCACTTCATGTCCCGCTTCGTCAAGTTCTTCTTCGACACTCGTTTCGATAGGTTGCCATGGCTTCGATACTTCGTCCCTATTTCCACCGTCAATCTTGACGTCATCTTGCATGCGAGACTCCTGATGTTTGGGTGGGGGTGCAACAGGGATATCCGCCGCGATGACTTCCTTCTGAATATCGCTCAACCGATTGCTAATCTTCCGTATGAGTTTGTTAAACAACGCCAGGGCTTGGGAGACAGGTAACGATAGTTCTTTCTGTTGACCGACGTTGGCAGTCAATATCGTCAATGCAACGATCGTATTACTAATCCCACTCACTTCTATTTCCTCGATCGACTTCCTCTGGAGACCCATCCCCAGAAGTATTGACGCTTGCACAGCAGACAGGTTGACAGCACCCCCCAGCCGCATGTCAAAGTAAAGGCAGGAGACGCAGGGCAACAGGTCGAGAATAACGTGATAGTCAACCATATTATTGGCATACGAATCGAGGCGTTTAAGATCAAATGGTGTGGCGAGAAGGGAGAGTTCGGACCAAGCGATCGCTAGCGGTGGAGATTATGCAGGGCTGAGACCGGATGGTCGGAGTAGTGCCTACCTCGCGAATCGGGATCATCACTCTTACCGCCTTTCTTGATCCCAGCATTGGCAGCCTCGAGGATACTCAAAGCCGTCACGCTCCCAAACTCTCTAAATCTGAAAGAGAGTAACGAGAGGAAGCGTCGTCTGAAGTCTGCATACGTCATCAATCCATTTGCGATCGCTCGTATTCGTTCGTGAATGACCAACTCACCCTTTGCGAACTCGCCTAACCACTCGAGATCACTTTCGGTCGAGCTATTCAGCCCTCGCACCATCATGCATGTATGCTCCCCAGTGAGCTCAGACTGCGTCTGCCGAAGATAGAGAGGCACAAAACCCGCACGCTTCCAGAATCTGTTTGCAAGTCAGACATCAGATTGTGTCACTCAGGTGACAAGGTTCGGGTGGTATCGATAGTAGATGTCGATATCATTCGGGTTTTGTTGACGTCACTACGCACCTTAATAGCTGAGGTGTCAATCCATATGAAACACCAAGATAATCCAAGCTTTCTGGTCGTCTCTCTGAGAGGCGTTGAAGTAACGGCGGCATCACATTAGCCGGACGTATCATAGGATGGTCTGTTTGAAGATCCGTATCCTATCAGATCAAAGAGGAAACAGTAAGCGCAAGAATCAGCTAATTAGCGAAGGCTGGTCGCTAAGACAAGCTTACAGGCTCGATCAAGGTGGCGTCGGGATAAGACGGTTCAGAAGGGACGTTTTCGGAAAGGCTCAAGTATTCTCCGCTGTAAAACGAATTCAGGGCCTTCAAAGCACGAGAGCCATACCCCATCTGTGCAAGGCAATCAGAAAAGAAAATCAATCCAATTAGTAAAACTGCCGTTCCAGACTTGCTCCCAAATAACGTGAAGTTGAGCAACACCGGGGATCAAGGATGGGATGACTAGAAGGAGACTGATGAGAGTTCGTCACTTACGTTCGCATAGTCCGGGTGCGTTGCAATCCTGACGATCCGCCCGCCACTTAGTAGGCCAAACTTGCTCTCCTGGAACTGCTGCGCGATAATCCAGGGAATCATATCGCCCCCTGCCCTCAAGCCCCTGCCTAAGCCTTCCATGATCGCTGCCTTGCTAATGTCGCCTTCAAGTGCAACCTGGAGCACCACAAGCGGTTCTGGGAGATGTGATTCATCATCTTTGAGGGGCGGAAGGAGGACGAAGAGGTGGTGTGCAGGGGCATCCGACATTAGCTGGAGATCATTGGGTTGGTTCTTGTAATGCGAGGCGACGTAGAGCGCCATCATCCGCTGGAGGAACATCTCGGAAGCGGGATGGTAACTGAATAATGTATCCCGTGAGACATAGTAGAGTTCGCAAGCAGACGGATGTGGACATCCCTGTGCCGAAGCTAAAGCAGACTTGGAAGGAATCGTAGCATCAAGACACAGGAGGTTGTTCAACCACTTTTCAACCTTGTCTCCAGCGCCGTAACGAATGGGTGTCTCGAGTTTTATTTCACGCAGCGTACGCGTTTTGGGGGAGTTGGAGTGGCCAGTAACCGACTTTTGGGAGACAGAGGTGGTCGCAGCAGACGCGTTTGATGTGGTGACACCCTTTGTGGGGGAAGGACGTGTGCTGTCGCGCAGTTGTTGTATGAACTTGAGGGAAAGCGAACGACCGGTACCTTCATATCCATTGATGGTTGACGCCAAGAATACGAGATATGGGCCAAGGAGGTTTCGAACGAGAGGCAGGGGGATAGCCGCAGCCTCGTCCACGATGACGAGTTCAGCTTGCCCCAAGACATGCGCGTCTTCGGGTTGGATGTACTGTAAGAATGTGAATGTGAGAGGAGAGACGACAACCGTGGTCAATATAACCAACCTGGATAGTTTGGCGATGCTGGCGGAATACGTTAACCCGAACAATAGCCTTGTTAAAATCAGGATTCGTGCTCTGTAATATATCGTAATCGAGATGCTCCTC
>JBBPMD010000621.1:0-17294 GCA_038090095.1 Zangia roseola | reverse complement strand
GCCTATCCGGCCGCTTCATGCATCCTTTTATGACTTCTTGCGCGACGACAAGCGCAGTGGTGTGACCTTTCATATCCCAATTCTTCCTCAACATTCCCTCACCTCTGGACGAGCATCACTCGCGTGCATGCACCGCATACTCAAGTTCAACATCTGTGGCCTTGCTGACTCCCGGATTTTCAATGCTGCCATCCTTGATTTGTCAAGCCAGGTGAAGATGGCTATTCCTCCCCATCTGTCATACTCCTGCCTTTACTGGATGAGCCACTTGAAAAATGTTGACTGCACCAAAGGCCTACTTGATGAAGTGAAGCTCTTCCTCAAAACCTCCTTTCCATATTGGCTTGAAGTCATAAGCCTCCTTTCCCTCTCCTCAGCCTCACCCATTTCCTCAGCCTTAGAGACCTGCACCAAACTTCAACATTGGGTGCAGTCCAAGGTAAGACAAAGCAATCTCATGGGCAATCAGTGCTGAAGGCATGACATCAGGACCAGGACATCAGTACCCTTGCCTCAGAGGCATCTAGATTCATCCAAGTGTTTTCCCCTGTTCTAAGAAGATCCACCCCCCACCTATACTTGTCAGCTATGCCTCAGACCCCTACCAACTCACCACTCTGTCAACTTTGGCTTGGCCATCTTTTGAAGCATGCATCAACCATGGGTGGACATCCTACTAGGTGGCCAGCAGACATTCATACCCTTCATGGCCATACAAGTGAGGTCAGATGTGTTGCCTATTCACCTGATGGGAACAAGATTGTCTCTGGCTCTTCAGACAGCACCATCAGGATCTGGGATGCAGCCACTGGTCAGCCCATAGCAGGTCCATTCCAGGGGCATGAAGATTCTGTCACATCTGTTGCATATTCACCTGATGGGAACAAGATTGTCTCTGGCTCTTATGACAGCACCATCAGGATCTGGGATGCAGCCACTGGCCAGCCCATAGCAGGTCCATTCCAGGGGCATGAAGATTCTGTCACATCTGTTGCCTATTCACCTGATGGGAACAAGATTGTCTCTGGCTCTAATGACAGGACCATCAGGATCTGGGATGCAGCCACTGGCCAGCCCATAGCAGGTCCATTCCAGGGGCATGAACATTCTGTCAGATCTGTTGCCTATTCACCTGATGGGAACAAGATTGTCTCTGGCTCTAATGACAGGACCATCAGGATCTGGGATGCAGCCACTGGCCAGCCCATAGCAGGTCCATTCCAGGGGCATGAACATTGGGTCACATCTGTTGCCTATTCACCTGATGGGAACAAGATTGTCTCTGGCTCTTTAGACAGGACCATCAGGATCTGGGATGCAGCCACTGGTCAGCCCATAGCAGGTCCATTCCAGGGGCATGAACACCTTGTCACATCTGTTGCCTATTCACCTGATGGGAACAAGATTGTCTCTGGCTCTTCAGACAGGACCATCAGGATCTGGGATGCAGCTACTGGCCAGACCATAGCAGGTCCATTCCAGGGGCATGAACATTATGTCAGATCTGTTGCCTATTCACCTGATGGGAACAAGATTGTCTCTGGCTCTGATGATGGGACCATCAGGATCTGGGATGTAGCCACTGGCCGGCCCATAGCAGGTCCATTCCAAGGACACATCTCTTCCATTAATTCTGTTGCTTTTTCCCCTGATGGCAATTGCATCATCTCTGCATCTAGTGACCAGTCCATCAAAGTATGGAAGGTGCAACAACTTATATCCTTTGGTAATTTACATGAAGATGATGGCTGGATTTTTCATAATGATCTTTGCTATGGCTGGATTGCTCCTTGGTCTAGGAATGACTTTTATCTTCCCCCTCTTTCTTTGGTCATATCTCCCTATAGGACATACCAGGTTCAGGTGGATGATTCTACAACTGGACAATCATGGATTACTTGTTGGAAGCCATAGTTCTTTTCAATATTATTCTCATCTTTCAGTAGATTGTTTGTTTGATCACTCTTACTACTGTATGTGCATTGTCCAATGTATCTGAAAATGTGGATGTAATCTCATTCAGTATGAGCCAAGATTTGATCTGCACTGCAGTGCTTCAAAGGTGGAGAACAAGGTCAGCACAAAATACAAACCTAGCATTATGAACTCACTAGACCATCTGAAGACCAGCATGTCTAGGTGTGGGCTGGACAATCTGAAATAAAAGATGTGCAACCCCCTAACTGGTGGCAAGACTGGCAGAGAGAACAACATGTCTGTAACCCGGAGGACAAGCATAGGGTGTGGTTTGTCGCCTCCGTTGACTTAGACAACCCACCAGTGCATACTAGACTTGGAATCACTCCGGATCAGTGCATGGACCCAGCGGCCCAAAGTAGTTTGATTGGTGCACAGTTGTATGCGTGACGGACATGAAGATACAAGGAAATACTAATAACAAGCGGAATAAGACAACTGGGGAGACTAATCGAACAGCCCAAGGCCCTGCACGAAGACAATGATTGACAAGTTAGCCATCAAGTCCAAGCAATCCTCAGTGGATACACACCATGTCGTCGTCCAACTCTTCCTTTTCTTCCATCTTCTCTTCTGTTTTCGCCTCTTCTGCGGTGGCCACAGAGGCAGCCCCGCCCGCTGTGGGTGTACCCCCACCAGCGCTGACATTTGATAACATGACGCACTGTGATTTCAATGCCGTCGTAGGCAAGTAGTATGAGGACGGTGTAGGTTGCTGCGAGTTCTATGTTGGCCTATTGAACGTAAGAGAAACAATGTGTTAGTTAGTAAATGCTTGGTACCAAGTGTTACATCTTCTAACTCGTCCTGCCATTCAACTCATCCATCACAATTGACAAGTTCCAGGTTGGACGATGACATCTAATGAGCTCCATTTCAAAGAGAAAAACTCAAACTTACCACTGTCTACAGCATGGAATACGTCGATGATGTGGATGGCTTGCTTAGTAGGTGTTCTCCAGTACCAACAGATAGCCTGGTCTTTTGGATGCTGAAGGGCACAAGCATACACAATTGCTGACCATACAGATGCGTCCCCAGCATGTCTTCCCAGACTACCCTGTGAACATCTGCAATATCAGAAACCACAATGCGAATTAAAGGTACATCCATGCACCAGATTCGCTGTCCAAAGGGAACATTGTCTTCATTTAGCATCCTATCCTCGCGCAAGAATTTCTCTAGAATGAATTACATCGGTGTTGGGATAGAATCCCAGTCTTCGACGGCAATCCATCGCAGTAATAGGTTGGGGTTATATTCCAAGAATGTCATTTGACGCGATTTGAAAACTGAATATGGAACGCCAGTCATAAGTCAACACGGCTCGTATATATCAAGGATGCGAGTTTTTGAGGATCCATCTCATTGTCTCTTGGAGTGAACCGACATGGAAACACGAGCGGACACCTGCCAAAGGGTTACTATCTTGACACAACGAAAGAAAAGCTACGAACCTAGTGACTAGTCATCCCTGTTGTCCATCCGACATTGTCAGATCCCTTGGTATTTTCGATCCTAAACACTGCCAACATACACACCATCACACACCATAGTGACGCGTCCACCACATGTCTCCCTGGGCTGCATGCATTGCATCCTAGAGATGTCGATCTCGCATCGATACCCACGTACCATATCTGACGTCTGAACCCGAATACCCAGCGAATCGTGCCGTTGTTGAGCGTGCCGTCTTCTTGCAAGAACTGCTCTGGCACAAACGCCTCATGGTTCGGGTATGTTTCTCGTCACGCGATATCGTCCCTAGAACACCATTGTCCATCGATTGTTGTACGCGCATACTCACGCATCGAAGACGTTGGGCATGACAATGGCGCCTTTACTGACCAAGACGTCACATGAGTCCCTCGCAAAGGAAAAGAGCCACGGACCATCTCTACGGAGGCTAGGGATTGTTGTTAGCAGCGCGGAATCAAATTACATGCGCTCATCACCTGCGTACAGTAACCCTTCCGTGTATTTGACGACTTGCACGAGTTCCGGGTGCGTTGAATCATCGTACAGATGGTGCCATGTTTCCTTCCTCCTAGTATTCCATGTGAGTATGCTCCTCGCTTACGGTGAGTCCTGGGACGCTGTCGTCTGGCCCATCCATACGGCGCGTTCAATGCCTCAGATGCAAGGGACCAGCATTTTGCAGCCTCATACTTGAATCCCACCCCCAGGAACCACGCCGGCAATGCTCTGACTGCACTATGTAAATCAGGGAATGATCAACAAAATAGGAACAATGGGAATGTACCACACAATGCAGAGTCCAGACGTAGCATTGAAGATGTCTGCGGAATGTCCCATCGATGCCGCAAGTGTCTTCCCCTGCTTCAGGTCACACCCGTACACAGCGCCATAACCACAGTTGCCGTGTACCTGCATGTGTTACGATTGCATCGTACCATGCCAGATCTCCCGATGCATCTCCCGATCCCATCTTCCATTCTTATCGTGGCAGAGATCTGTCCACACGAGGCATTACCTTCTCTTCCATTCTAACCACCGCCTCATGCTACCCTCATGTGCCGATACCTCGGACACTTACGTATTATTGTATGACTGTGCTCTTACTATACTTAGCTACCCTCTACCCTAGCACAGCCATCCTGTATACTATATAAGTAGTTCACTGTGGACCTTAAGTCCCCAGTTCTTTTAATCTCTATCAATTCTACGAAGTCATACACTCCTATCACTTGCCCGAGACTTAGCAATTGCTACTCATGTCCTCGATACATGACTACGGTGGGCTTTGCCCCGTTAAACCCGTAACAAGCCGCTACACATCTTGACTCTACGAGCTCTCTCAATACGCACCCGCTTTCCTACGCGCCGGACAATTGGCTTGTTTCAGCATGTGACACATTAGACAAAGGAAAACCAATGAAACTGAAATACGTGCATGGTAGAATGCTCGAACTGTCGCATCAGAAGACATAGCACCAGCACGAACCGATGAAAGCGTTGTCCTGGCAGCATACGAAATAAATAAACCCGATGTATGAGAAATCAACCTCTGTAACTTGGATCATGCGACCAACCCATGATGAGTCCACAATATGCGCAAATCAAAACGACTCGCCAATATCATGTACTCAGACACGGAGAAATTCTCCTTGAGGATACCAACTATCCTCGCCAACCAGTATAGTCCCAGTTCCCGTGAACCGAATATCGCGTCAAAACACAGAGTACGTCACACCATCCTTGATGCTAGTGACTACGTGGAAGCTTTGTGAGTTTGCGATCAAAACTCGTTTGATGTCTGTCACAGAAAGGCAGTCAGCCCCAGAATACTAATACTCAGAAATACAAGTAAGTGGCGAAAGACGGACGATAGCGACGAAATCTGGCCCATCCCACACAAAAAGGTCGACTCCGACCAACTCCGATCTGTCCAAGACATCACCGGTCACCCAATCTACATCGTGACGTTTACCTTCTTTTGTTCCGATGCCATTGACATGTTCTTGTCTTGGATACCTTTGGCGGTGATGACAGTTGCAGACTAGCTTCTTCTGCTAATCATGAGGCCTTGAGGGTCGTGGCAGTTAAACGCCTTGGAGCTCTGGGTTGCAGGAAGGTTCAACCTCAAGATACGCCTCTCGGGCTTTCGGGAAAGGCCCAGATCTGCTGCACATATTCCTACACTCTCCAGAAACTCTCCCGAATTCTCTGGCAACCCTATGTGGACCAAAACCGCGCTAGTACCTGCAGTTGCAGCATAGTGATAGCTGGTTTCAAACGAGGCAACTTGGGAATTGTTCCGTGATAGCCTGTGGCCAACTCATCGGAACGCCGCATAGTGATGCCTGCTCTTCCCACCGATCAACACTGTACGACCTCCCACCAAACCACTTGTTCTGGATCTGTGGTCATGTCGTTGTGCTTTTCGCACTCAGCAATGATGGTCCTTGCTTGATCGACCGCCGACGTCCTTTCCATCCATCGCCCTCACGTCTGCCACCCCTGCTCCTCCTGCCCTTGCCAGCGCCTTCCTCCTTTCACCGGCTAGGACTTCACATCACCCAACCCGCACGTCCTCGTCACCGAGATTCAGGCAATTAACCCAATCGGCGGAACACACGACCTGGATAAACGTAGTCGGATCGACAAGAAAGTCGGTATGCTCGTTTGGTCTGTGACTACATGTAAAAGGGGCAGTTAAAACGAGTGCGTCGGGTGACCATTCATTCTCGCCTTATACCCTCTTTCTTTTACGCTGGAACGAGAACAAGGGTCTGGGTCTTCGTTTATCCACGACTTTGGATATTGGGTGCCCTGGCAGTGAATGAGGAACGGTGCGTCCGCCACATCGAGCGCGAAGGGAGCTGAAAAGGCGCAGTAAAGTAACGTGAGGTCAACGCATTTCATTCAATGAGGGTGACGTAGTACAACGATCAAACACTGAAAATCATATAAACGTGAATCATACAATAGATACAAGCGGACAAGAACGTATGGTCTGCCTTGGACCATGGAAAAGGTTTGGATATAACAACTGAATGGGAAACCTCCCCGTGACGGCCAAGCGTACCTCATTACTTGTCAAGTAACATATATCACGATCAATCGACCCACACTCTTCTTAAACAGCCAGCGTGGTAGGCATTGTCCCTTGGATGGGAATGTGACTGGTGAGCGCAACGTCGAACTCGCCGCTCCCATCGGACACTTCACTGTCATGCAACGACATGTGAGTCATACCACATCGAATGCATACAACAGAAGAGAGAATATTCACCATGAAATGGGGGGACGGTAATCGAGAAGTATTCTGACGGCTCTGCTCGAGGCAATCGTGCTACAAGTATTGGTTCAGTCACTTTGACAACGTGGTAGACAATGATTCGCAAATCACCTGGAAACGACCGCTGACCGGCATCACCCTCATTAGCCGACGTACGGATATGCCATCGCAGGATACTCACCACCAATACCAGTCATGTTCATCAACGCTATAGTGTACATCCGAGTCAAGGGTCATTCCAGAAGAAATAGTTTTTGATCTTACAATTGACCTCGAGGAAACCAAACACCTAACGTTTTTTTGGTTAAGCATTGATGGAGGGCCGAGTGCAAAGACTCACCATGCGGATGATGTAAGTAACGACTGCCATGACAAAGTATACGATACCTTGCCAATGATGATTGTATTCTCGCTGATATTGCACTTGAACGCCACTCGCTACAATGACAGATGATCCTATCGGGAAGTTGGCAGTTCTCTTTGTGATTCTCTGGGCGATTGACGTGGGTTGGGTGACCTGGACTGACTGATGGTAGTATCGCCATGTCTGTGATTGTAATCCATGCAGCGGGATGAAATCACCGAGCATCACACCGTGAACAAGATGTGCATTACCAAAACTTGGTATGAGACAGAATGATCGATCTCGCGGGACCTGAGGGCACATTATTTGATTGGGCGGTGATGATCTGGGACCGTTCCCTGTACCTTGGCGCATGTAGATGAGTGGTTGAAAAAGGTAAATCATTACAGTGACCTCAAAAACCCTTTCCATGTTGACCTCAATTGTGATGCATGAAGCACACTGCCACACATCGTGGGAATCTCGCTTAGCTTTGGTGGGGTTATAATTGGTACATCCCCTCAGCTGTAATATCGTCCCCTAGATCATGTGATTCGGTTCACACACCATTGAGATATGACCATTTTAAAACAACCATGTCATGGAAAGGGTTTTTGAGCTTTTGAAATTACAAGGGTATTTGGATATTATTAGCACTTGGTATAGCCTCCTTTTGTTTTAAACACTGCCTGAACCCTCCTAGAGATGCTCCCAATCAATGTCTGACACTCTCCAACTGGTATTCTCTCCCACTCCATCTGGACTCTTTCCTACAACTCATGAATTCCACTAGGAGGGTTTTCATGCTCTACAAGCCCCCTTTTAAGCCATTCTCAAAGATATTCTATATGGGTTAGGTCAGGAGACTATATAGGGCAAATTATTGTCTCAAATTCCTACTCCTCTAGCCACTCCTTGACCTTCTTGTAGGTGCACTTGGGATCATTGTCTTGCTAAAAGATGGTATCAGAAGGATTAAAAGCATAATACTTCAATGTTTGTTGGAGCTCATCCTTCAAAATCTAAAGGTAGAGGTCTCCATCCTTCCTATTATCAATCATGGTAGCAAATCCAAATCCCTCCCAAGTCATACAGCCCCATATCATCAGGGAATCTCCGTCAAACTTAAGGGTGTCATCTACCAGTGTATCAATAAACCCCTCATGTGACCTTTCTTCAGCCCATTTGATCCTAGGTGATTGCTTTTGGTCCTATCAGACTATATTATCTTCTTCTAGTCTTCTACAGTCTAATCCTTGTGGCAATATGCAAAATTCAAAAAATATCTTGTAATGCTTGGTAGAGAATAGGGCATTTGGACTTGATCACAGCCTCCATACCAAATTTCTTCAAATAAAGATGAACTGTACTAGTAAAGAGAGGGTCATTGATGATGTTGGATACATATTTGGTCACTTGGACAGCACTTTCAACTCTGTCAGAGGTGATAAGGTGTTAGACATAGTGAATGTTGGTGGGGAAAAGCTTGAAAGATTGATCTCCAATAGCTTTGAGAAGGGTGGAGTGCTTCTTGGAATGAAGTTTAGATATACTACAAGGGCTGAAACCAGTTTGCCTGGCAATGGCTTCACCAGAGTGGTCAACATCAAGTAAAAAAAGAATAATATTTTATTGAGTGAGAAAGAGGGATTAAATCATAATAGTAGCTGAGAATCAAGAAGTGTGAGAACTTTTTTAAATTCAGACATGCTATTTACATGTATATCCATGTTTGTACTAACAAACAATGACAAATAATGAAGATTTGACTGAGATCCTGATTACCATTTCAAAAGCTCAAAAACCCTTTCCATGACATGGTTGTTTTAAAATGGTCATATCTCAATGGCATGTGAACCGAATCACATGATGTAGGGTGCAATATTGTAGCCAGGGGTATGTACTATGTATAACCCCACCAAAGCTAAGCGGGATTCCCACGGTGTGCGGCAGTGTGATTCATGCATCACAATTGAGGTCAATATGGAAAGGGTTTTTGAGGTCACTGTACTTCGACTTTGGACCTTAAGTCCTCAGTTCTTTTATTGATTGTGAAACAACTCAGAAAACGTTGACTGAAAGTTGTGTAGTGGAAGTGGTAAAGGAGTTGTAGAGTCAAGTGTTTGAGTGGTAAAAGACAGGTAAACTTTGTTAGAGTCTACTGTCGCTAGTTGCATGGTTTATATACGAATACATGTGTGGCTATGTAATAATTAAGTAAGCATCATACCATTCCTACTATTAATCCCATTGGACGATAAGGAATGATGATGACTGAGCATAAGGGTTGGTACCTTGATGCTGATGCGTCAGGTAACAATGAGGCATGTCATAATTGATGTGGCAGGAGAACGTTCCTTGATGGAAACGTGTACTGGTTCTAACCACAATCGGATCTGTGATATATTAAATAAGTGCCATCATGGCTGTGTCAAAGTGGCAGCCAATAGGAACAAGTTCCGAGCATAGGTTTTGCATGAGGCGAAACACGTGTAGGTCACGTGACTTCAAAAGGTGTATGGGTTGAAGGTCGGTGTATCGTTAGTGACCTTCAGAGTGTGAGCATAAGGATCGAAGAAGATAGGGGTTAGAGGCGTGTTTGTAACAGATTGTCTTTACTCTCATTGAAGTCCTCAATCAATCCTTAGAGTGAATACTCGTTAAACTACACTTCTACGAAGGATACCGTTGTTGTCACAGACCAGAGACTAGGCACAGACCAGAGACTAGGCATCAACCAGAGACTAGGCGACAAGACCAGAGACTAGGCAGACACACATCGTCACCACGAAGGCGCAAGGCGCGCAACCCAAGGATAGTGCTTACCTCAGCACTCTAATATAGAGTAAACCCTTGGGTGTGCTTCACATGTTAAACCCCGAATAACGAGCCGGCTACTGCTCTCTATGCCGCATTCCATCTTCTGTCCGATAGGAATTCTCGCTTGTTATAGATAGATGTATGTGTCGCATCTGTTGATACCTCACTAACAGTCTGAATCCCCACAAATGATTCAGGTGTAAGCACACTGGCTCCAGTACTCCATTATATTGTCCGATCAAGACGTGGATCTCTCAAGGCAAACTATTACTCTTGGTATTGCATTGGAAGATAGAACTATTCCTTGTTGCTGCGGACCGTGAGTTATTTCCCTTCATTCTATTATTGTCTAAGTTCTGGCCTTAGTGACGATGATCCTGCATCAGCAAACCAGCACTTTTTGACCATTTTCCCACACAATCTTTTTGCACACCACACAATCAAATCTCCAGATTTTCTCCTAGAAATTTGCACAGAGGCTAATACATATGTAAAGATTGGCTCATAATTTTTTTTAGCCTAGATCAATACAGAAAAAAAAAAGTTGTATAGCCCCTATTTCTCTGTACAGATCTGTATTACTGGGTACCTTGCTGTAGTGTCTGTGGAGAGCTATGCAACTCTGTCAATATGAGGGTCAGTTTGCTGATGTGCGTGTTTATGCAATGTGGAATTGATCTAGGATGATCCTCAACATCCTTCTGCCTCTATACATACCACTAACCATCGCCACCATCGTTTTCTACATTTCCCCTAGTATTTCCAGCACTCATGTAGCTGGTATGTCTCATTTCCAGAGTCGATTCCCCGTGTGTTACGATAAGACCGGGTAGGCCTTAGCGTAGACCTAAAAGGCTCGTAGAGACTGAGGGGAAGACGAGTAGGTGGTGGCGCTTGACAGGCGACACCGCACACGAGGGTTCAGGGGAAGTTGCACTAGAGATAGTCGACTTGAGGGGATTCGAGAAGGACCAGATAATCGAGCGTATGATTAGGTGGATCAAGAATAGGGAATACATGGGTGGTATCAAAGGTTTAAATAGTATCAGGGTGAGGGCACAGACCAAGACCTGATATATCCTAGACAATAGGAAAGGTGAGTCATAGCGATGAAGATCAGAAGTGTGAGTCATAAGCTATGAGTCAAGGTGCGAAACAAACGGAAGATGATGAAGGGAATATGATGTAATGTATGCATCCATTGGATCGGTGGAATTAGAGTGAGTCAACGAGAATGGCGTAAGCGGGACTCGTACAGCATACATGTAAGCCCAAAGGCAGTGTCTGTGGTTACGAGCGGAAGCGAAGTAACAAGAAAGAACAAAGAAAGAAAACGTAACACCGTGCATACAACATTGACTGTATCCATGCTTCCAGCGATGATCAACCAGACTCTGAATATTTCAGTCTGCAATTTTTCATTCTACAAACCATTTCCTGTTTTGCTGCTCCTGATCTACCGTTTTGTCGCCAGTGCTGTCCTTGTGATACTGGCTGTCATACAGACAATGAAGCAATCTTACAAGATGTACAAGGCGACGAAACTAGGGCAGCTCAACCCATATATCAAAACACTTGTGAGAGAGGGAATTCTATATTTTCTCGTGTATGTCCCAAAAATTTCACTGGCTTTCACTGTTCCTCTGTCCCCCTGTTCATCTTTTTTCCTGTTGGCCATCTACTGACCCGCACTCACTTCACTCACTCAAATTGATCAGGCACCTGTTTTACAATACACTTTCGCTAGTAACATGGGGATATGTGGGACTATCTGCCAAATTGGAGGTTTACTTGAACACGTTAACCTACCTGCTTCTCTTCACTATGTTGCCCCGGTTCGTCATCGGCATACGAGAGCTGTATGACCGCGATGTCCACCGTCGCCAGCTCGGCATCGACTCCGGATTTGGACTCGGGTCACGGCCCATGCTTGATGAAATCAGGGCCATGTCTACGATGGCATTCGTAGATGCAGGTGCGGATCATGGAAATGCGGACGACTCAGAGGTGAACCCACAAGTTGAATCAGCTGGAGATAGAAGAGTGGCCTGAGGGCTGGTCAATGGATGATAGCGCTTTCAGAGTCCCATTAGATTATCTATTCTTGCTGCAGGATATCACGCTGGTGTCGCCATTTATTTGTTCCTCAGTGTTTAGGATATTTGTTCGAGTTGTCTTGATGCAGACTCGGAATGTCGGTCAGTGGCACGTTGGACGCAATACTTTTGATTTAAAAAATGACGCTATCTAATGTGTAAGCCAACATCCTGGTAACACTTGCACGCCTCCCTGTCCCCAGGAGTGCAACACTTTACGCGAAATAACTGTCCCGATCATGATCTGACGCTATCCAACTTGCCAGGGTGTTCTCGAATCTGTTGATGTAGGATCATAGCACAAGCCTAGGTGAGTCTCTGAATGCAGGGATAACTGTTAAACATGTTACGTACGACTTGCAGGCAACTACACTTGCTGCAGTTGGGAGCGGTCCGTATCGGGTTCGAGCACACTCGTGATGGCTGGCGTTGTCTACCGTGCTGATGGTGAGCAGACGTTTTCCATGCGATATCGGACCTACTCAGCAATAGATCAGACGCAGTGCACGTAGCTTTGTAGTCCGTGGGTGTTGAAACGTTGAAAGTTGAGCATGACTAATAGTTCCGAGTCTTTGACACCGCTGCTCCATACATGACTCGACAAATATTTTGCGACTTTCCCGGATGCGAGGCGTGTGCGTAGGCCAAGTACTAGCCTCAGTTGGCAAAAACTGGGATGGGATCTATGTGATCGATGGCGTGATAGCAGCTTTCAGAGAAATGGGTGTTGTCAAAGTGATTCTGTGGCTCTGATCAGGGCGCGGGTCCGTAATGAAATCGCCGCCCTAAAGTCTGCATATTACATAATGAAAAAGGCCACGGCGGCGTACTCATTCTCATCGCAGTGGCATAAGTGTGCCTTGCCAGCCGGGTAGCATATCCTTCCAGCGGGAATGGGACACGATATGGTGGGATCCAAGCACAACTGACGCGAGAAACTTGAAGGATGGAGATGCCAGACATTGTTGGTTTTCAAGGGGACGGCCGCGGAAACGAAAATGGCTTTGAAGCTGTGTCTCTGTCAATTGGGCCGTGATTCATTGATTCATGTACATCGACATCGCCTTGGCATCGTGAAGTCGGCGAACTTGCAGAAATTCACTGCTCAGTGTTATAGGTTTGCCCTCACCTCCAAATATTGAACATGATCGCTGACGTATTGCACAACGACTTGCCAGCTCCTCTGGGGGATAGTCGAACTCGACGACGAGAAATGGCCCAGCGCCCATACAATTAAAGTGAAAACTCTATCAAACACGTACTGCACTGACACTGGCACGATGGAGCATCATGCATCATGCACATGGAGGGTGTATAATTGGTACACTAACTAAGTATGGTACGTTCGTTACCACCCCAAGCCACCCCCATCAAACGGAGGCGTTGGATCGCCGCAGACCGTTTTTGCGGATTCTCAGCTCGTTTCCAGCAAAGTTTTAATGCGGCTACTGGGTATAAAGCACGAGTGGTCGCGCTGCTGAGCGCCGAGCCATCGGAGTTTTTCCCCCCTTTTCTCCCAAGTTCCCAACCAGGAAGACTTTTCCCTTTGTTCTCTCTATTTCATGTCTTCAGACCTACAAGACGAATTGCAGGGTTTCCTGCAAGAAAGATTCTCGATCGGTAATATGATCCCTCAGAATTCCAGCAAATGAAACATCTCACCATCCAGCACAGTGATGCTAGTTGCATCAGTCGTATACGACTACTGTGAGCAACGGTTTTTGTATATCTCAATCTTGTGACTGACGATGCTGCCTCAGTGCTCACGTTTTCGGGAGAGGTGCGGTAGCTTCCTTCGCTTCGTTAGCTCCTGCCAATAACTCAGACAGATAGACTATGTTTGGGTAATTGGATAGCTTTAGTGGTCATGTACTGCATTCCTGACGACACTGCAGTGCAGACGCTGGACTTGGGTCTCTACGTTGTTTGTTTTAGTGCGTACCTTGACTCAAAGAGCGGGCCAGCTGGGTATTGTGCGGGCAGTGCCATATTGACTCATTCGCAGATCCGTTATCTGGGCATTTGTGGTACTCTGTCAGTCCGCCGCGAGTGCAAGTGTTACTGTGAACTTACTAATTTCAAATATATTCACAAGCACGTATGCGCTCCGTATGTCGTTCAAAAATGCTAATCAGTGGACTGACTGGACTGATCAGAGCCCTACAGTTATGGTTCCTTCCTCTGGCTCACGCTCAGTCACAGTCCGTGGTTTTCACCTTTCGTCTGACGTGTCACTGAGGCCTGGATAGATGTATTTATTCGAACTCACTAGAGAATTCTTTCTTAATGGGTTAACAGGTGTAAGTACAGCTGTATTGCTTGGTCCGTCATATCGTCTGATTAACGAACGCCTCAAAGGCAAAGTATTCCTTATGGTACAGCAATGGTCAATGCCATTATTCCTCGCTGTTTCTGGCTGTGAGTTACCTTTCTCGGATTCATTCTCCTCTTTATGAAGTCATGACCACAGTCATAATGGTTCTGCGTGTTTATGCAATGTGGAATCGATCCAAGATAATCCTCTGTATACTCATGTTGCTATACGTGCCGCAAGCCATCATCGCCGTTGTTTTCTCCGGCATTGCCAGTTTTTCCTGTATGTCTCTGTAAATAATCTGTGTGCCAGTATCACGGAAACCTGACATTATCCCTCTCTCTCAAGTGAAGGTGACAATTTCTCGGATTCCAGTTCTCTCCGAATCGGCCTGCATAGGTTTGATTTCCCAACCATTTCCTATCTGATCCTTTGTGGTTCCCCGCTTCGTCTTTAGCGTCGTACTGTTTCTTTTTGCTATCGCCCAGGTGTTAAAGCAATCTTTTGACATGTACAAAGCAACGAAACAGTGGCGGCCTAACCAGTACATCAGGTTACTCATGAAGGATGGTTTCCTCTATTTTCTCACGTGCGTCTCCACTCTCGGTACCCACCGTACTTCAGGCTGACGTTTTCTTTTCTGCCGGTCATCCACTGCCACATACAACATTATAATTCCTCAAATAATCCCCTCATTCGATCAGGCAACTATTTTACGATACACTATCGTTCGTGAATTGGGGATATGTCGATTTACCTGCAAATCCAGGCGTTTTCTTGGATGCATTGGCCTCCCTGCTTCTATTCACGATGCTGCCAAGGTTCATCATCGGCATACGAGAGCTGTACGACAGTGATGTCCACCGTAGTCCCCAATGTATCGACAGTGCATTCGGGGTCTTGTCTCAAGCGCAAGCCATGTCAGCCATTTCCTTTGTGGATGTTGGTCGGGTGCAGGACCTGCCTGAGATGCCAGGTGTCGGAAACAGAGACGGCTCGGAGGCAAAACCAGTGACATATGATATGGGTCAGGTTTGAACATAGGTTACGCTAGGAGAGACGGAGAAGAGAAACGTGGGTTGAAGTCGTCGGAGCGTGCCTCGATTTTCTGCCTGACTAACTATGCCTACTACAGAAACCAGGTTCCTGCGGTGTTTTGGTCAAGCCACTGTATTTTTATTGTACGTATGCCCTCGTGATCAGATACTTGTCCTGGTCTTGACGTACTTCGTTTGTTGGTCTTAGCAGGGTTCGAGTCTTTTGATTGAAAGGTGTTCAATCCAAAATGTTCGGATCTGGTAGCCACAGATGGGAGCCCGACCAGTGTGTCGTAATGTTCGAATTTCTATCCATCCAGAGTGAACAATATACATGCCTCGAAGCAAGAACCCATATTTACGGAGTCAAAAATGAGAGATCATCAATAGCGACGATGACAATGTCAGCACGTGTTGGCAGAGGTTTCTGAAGCAACTAAGCCATCCGCGCTGCCCCCACTTGTACGCCTGAATATGTACTGAATAAAAAACCTGGTTCAAATGACAAGCGTCCTAGGCGGAAGCGAATTTAAAGATACCAGATTTACTACGACGATGGTAAATAAGACCTTATCTTTTTTTGGCTTGCGGGTGTGGCGTCAGTTGTCTCACGGACAACCTCATTCTTCTGCCGTCCGTTCCAAGGACGAAAGATCAACAGGCCACACTGGCAGCCAGCCATAGCGGCCGTCGATGTATGTTCTTTCTCCAATACTTGCATGCGTCGCGCAACAGCATGTCTTGTGACAGATGATATTAGCTCGCAATCATCACGAGTCATGAGTCTCCAGCTGGCACTTTTCAAGTGAATCGTTCAGATTCGTTCTGGGTACCGGGCACCAGCTGACAAAGAGGAATGCTCGAGATCAAGTGAGTTATGTTGTCGCGACAGTGTGCCACCGAGCATTGACCAGGTTAGAGGGCCCTTCAATCGAACATCCAAGATTCATCGCCATTCAAGTTAATTCTTTTGGGATACTTCACCGTTACCGACCGACTGCTTTGACAGGTAACTCCTCCCAAATGTCTATAGATACGGTTGAGTGGAATGTCATATCTTCGTGGCACACTTTGGCTACTTTTTTTACCTCTGTCACGGTGCTATTCTTGTTAGTTTCTGCAGTGTGCAAATGTCACTTCCCAAGAACCACCTCTGAGGTTGTGGCCGAATCCTATTGACGACCCTTTTCCATGGCGGACAGCGCCCTCGAGGTTTCCCCAAGTGGAAAGCAGATGAGCTGTTCCTGGTATATGCTATACCCGCTCGTCCTGGTGTGGCCAGAGCGGCCACGTCATTAAATCTCTGCGACAGGTATGAGAACATTCATGGTCTGTTAGTGTTTGCTAGTTCCTCTCTCAGGCCCAGTTTCGTAGCCTATGCTGAAATGCTCCCGTGAAGAATGGGAATGCAGTACGTTTTACGAGAGGAGACAGACAGACATGTTTGGGAACAAGGAACGCGAATTTTGGCACAGTTACGTCATTAAGGTTTCCATGTTGATAACTGCGAACGCCCGTTACTTCAAGTCTGTTTCTGACAGTCCACCCGAAACTATATTTTCAGGTTCCTGGAACTTTTTCTTGGCGTTCAACAAGAGTTCAAAATCTTTTCTGCCGTGAGATGGTTCCCGTTCTTGGGCGAAGCGCCCGGGGCCTTGAAGCAATGGGTATGGGCGCAAGGTTCGTCCGTGTCAAGTTGATTGAATGCCCGGAAACTCTTGATCGAATAATAGAGGTCCACCATCTAGGGGCGCCGTGACACTGCGGCCTTCACGTTGCACTATTTGCCCCGGTTACCCCAAAGTTAGGACCTTCCAAGCCATCTGGTTATATCACATACTACCCGCCATTGGCGTCAACTATGCGGCACCCACGGCGACCTTCCTGTATACTTTCGTCACTCGGCGAATTTGATCTCAGTCACCCGGAGGTCAGTGAGGGCTTA
>JBBPMD010000620.1:0-17336 GCA_038090095.1 Zangia roseola | reverse complement strand
CCTGCTGGTGGACAGGGGATGAATCTTGGTTTACGAGACGCGATTTTCCTTGGCGAGGCGTTGTCGAAGCATATCCATGCTTCCGAGACTAGACCGCTTTCCGAGACAGACGCGATTCTCCGCGACTTCGCTACCGTGCGGCACGCACGTGCACTCGAGGTGATCAAGCTCACGAAAGGGATTCTGTCGGTTACAGGTATGAAGTACCGAGAGAGGATGTGGTGGTGGTGCCCCTTCGATTCTGCGACGGTGCGGGCTTGGGCATTATGGTTGTTCGGGAGCATGCCGTTTGTTCAGAGGAAGCTAGCATGGGAATTGAGTGGGTTGAGCAGGAGATAGGAAGGATAATGGCCGGAAAGCATACATATGCTGGAAATTTTTCGGCGAAGTAATATAGCACGATCCTATTCTAAGTATACAGTTCAAACTTAGTGTTCGTATACTACCGCACTTCCTACTAGTACTGTACACCTTGATAATAGCACCTCTCACCCTTATAATATTCATCACCTCGATTGTTCATGTGGCGCATTGTGAACAAGCACTCGGTCGGTTCGTGAGAGGACCACGTCGGAAGCAGACTTTCCACCATACCTCTGGAAGTAGCCATCAAAAGACCGAATCACAAGGTCGTTGCGAACATCGTAGCACACATAGCAGCACTCTCACTTGGTAGAGCACCGGTCCGGGTTGCCAGGTTGCACTACATACTCATACACCTTCTGCAATCAGCCTCCCTGGGTTCTCCACCCAGCCTCGTCATGTCTCCACAAATGCTGCCAACTCAGCCCCTTCAACCACCCGATGATCCGCACTCCAGCTCACATCCACCTTGAGTCGTCGCTCCCCTTGTTGCTTCGTCGCATCCCACATCCCCCATCCATCGTGCCCGCTCAATTGCCACGATTGCAACACCACCCCCAGGGACAAGTACTGGACTTGTGTGGTCTCCTTGCCCGATCGCACCGACATTACTTACGCTGATCGTCCCGCCCCGTCGAGGCATCTCGCGGGGCGTCAATCCGCATGAGACTGGGCGACCTAGATATACCAGGTGAGCCACGCACGAGGCCAATCCATGGATCGAGAGTGTCCGTGCGGCGCCGATTGTGGGCGTGTACTAGAGGCCTGTCGGAGTTGACAGTGCGAGCGTGACGTCGGCTGTGGGGCGGATAGTAAGTGTCGGTTTACTGTTAGCATTCGCATCCGAGATTGGTGAGATCGACGAGCGGAAGAGAGGCCATTCCTTCATAGAGTTAGCCAGAGTTTTGAGGAGGAAAGGGTGATCAGTGATCTTGATGAATGTAGCGCTCTCTGGTACGGACAGCGGTGATGGTACCGGGTAGAGTGTGGATGGATTAACCGTGTGCGATGTGCGCAGACGCCCTGGAGTTGACGATGGTGGTAGGTAATGTGTCGGGATATTAGCGTTTAACGCCGGTAGCAGAGAATGGATCTGTCCGTCAGCCTTTCTCTGGACACAGCACGAAACAACCCGAATCTGGGTATCTCGAGACTCTGATGGATAGAACGAGAAATCATTAATCAGCCGCCGGAAGAATACAACTACCAAACGACGTGCCTGTGTCATCGCTTTCCACATACCATATCGTGTCCTGCCCAGCTCGACTACAACGTCATTGTCCTCTGGTTCAACAACCTTGCTCTGCGCACCTGCTCCGACGACACGTCCCCTGGCAATGAACGCTTCAACATCCTTCTTCTCGACATGTCCGTCTCGTCCACTTCCCGGTGCGAGGGATGAAATATCAACACCGTGTTGGCATGCAAAGTGACGCACAGAAGGGTAGCGAGAGTATGGTCTGATGCCGACAGCGTGACTCGGAGCGATATCGACGGTATATTCGTCGGATCAAGCGGGTGCTGGTTGGCCGTGCGCCGCATGTTCACCTGTGCATCATCCGCTACCTTGGCCTGTTCCCAGCTCCCATCCATCTTACTGGCCGGATCTTGCCTTCCCTCTGGCGTAGTCGACGACACACTGACGTCTGAGTGTGCCTGCGACTCAGAGGGCTGCGGTCCTGGTCCACCTACCATTTTCTGCGTGGATGTGAAGTCGACTCTAGGTGAGGACATGGTATGAACCATTTGAGGACCTTGTATTCAGTGATGCCTTTGCCAATGTCGGCGAGTTTGACAGTATGTCAGACTTTGCAGGCTGCGAGTAGGGTGTGAACTGTATGAAAGCAGTGTGTATGGAGGAGTAGACCGCAGTGGGGGACACAATGGATAGGAGTGACCAGCTTCATGATCGTGATTATGATGGAGAGATTGAACTGGGAGTGCTTGATTAAACAACCCTTAGAACCAACTGTCAGTTGGGTACCGGCCGCTGACGTCCTTCCCCCAAGTTCCGGCCACCATGTTGTTACCTTGCTTGACAAGGTTTCTCCCGCACCCATAATTCGTGAGAAAGCGACTGACGGAACTTTTTTCTTTTTTGGGATTTAGGGGCTTCACCTTCTCTGTTCATGCTGTGTCCCAGGCTCCTTCCCATCCTTGTGCTGGAGGGTAAGAGGGCGGTATATTAGTATTTGTGTATGTTTTGAAATTTAGAACTCAGACAAACCTTATCCCTCAAACCCTCCAGCAGCAGCTGGCACAACTGCTCAACAAGGTTCGTGTCCAGACGGCTCGGCAATCTCGGCATCATCGTCAATAATCAAATTATTAGCACAATATGTAGGAATATGACATATTTGGAAATAGCAGAATAAATATAGTTATCCTTTCCTTCTTTGTCTTCATGTCATCCCGGCAAACCCCTAGTGTCAACAAAATACGAGAACGGACGCTAGCAACATTCAACAAACGGCCGTGTCTATGGCAGGCGCAAGTGGTACAGGCACTTCTGCAAGGCAGTAGGGATGTAATATGCACCACAGGAACATCGATGGGAAAGACCCTCACCTTTTGGATTCCATTACTATTCCGTCCTGATGGCATACAGATCATTGTGACACCGTTGAATCAGTTAGGGAAACAATAGGTTGAGGACCTGGAAAACATGGGAATGCAAGCCATTGCGATCAATGCTGACACGGCAAACAGGGAGAACTTCAAGGTACGCACAAGTATCATCACAATCAGTCCTCTGGTGTGCGGCATACTGATAGTTGCTTAGGACATTGAAGAAATGAAATACCGGGCTATTGTTATTAGCCCAGAGCAGATGATGAAACCAGGAGGCGAGTTCGAGAAATTGCTGAGGAAGAAGCAGTTCATTGAGCACGTTATAGCAATAGTCTTCGACGAAGCACACTGCATAATGACGTGGGGGAAGTTTAGGCCAGAATACAAGGAGTTTGGACGACTGCGATTCACCCTAACTCACTGTGTGCCATACCTGATCACATCTGCCACGATAACGCCAGAGACACTTCATGCGATCATGAAGGTGCTTGACCCACATCGAAAGGACGATCCGATAAGTATCCAAACCTACACAGACTGACCAAACATTAAGCTCTGTGTACGAAAGATAAAGTACGCACTGGCTACATACAAGGATCTTCTGTTTCTGGTGCCAGAGGATTGGAGACCAGAAGATCCGGTGCCAGCAAAGTTCTTGGTTTTCTTTGACGACATCCAAGAGTCTATCCTTGCTGCAAAAACTCTTCAGGCACGTCTTCCACTTGCATATCGTGAAAAGATTGCCTGGTTCAATTCCGATATGACGATGCAATACAAAGAGACACAAGTTAATCGATTACGCACTGGGGATATATGGGGGTTATGCGCGACCGAGTCATTTGGAATGGTGAGTTTCTAAGCTGTCTATGGATGATATAAGTCACAATTGTCAGTAGGGTATGGATGTACCAGATATTACGATCATGGTCCAGTGGAGGGCAACGTGTAAGCTAGTTGAGCTATGGCAAAGATGGGGGCGGGCTGCAAGAGCTCATGAGCAAACTGGAACGGCGATATTATTTGCAGAAAAGGACCTATTCGATGACATGCGGGAGGAAAGACTCAAGTCTCGTAGCAAAAAGAGACAAAGAGGAGACTCACAAGCCTCTGAGGGGGTCCCACCACCAAAGCGTTCAACTGTAAGCAGTACCCAGGAAGGATCTCTCACCTATGAAGGTCAGAACGTGAATGCGAACACATCTGGTCCATCGTCAGCATTCTCCTCCGATAGCAACAGCTTGTTGAAGTTAAGGGACTCAATGCTTCCAAGTCCGTCAACAACACAGGCCAGCCAGGGGGGGGTGAAGAAACTGAAGAAAGAGTTGGATCCGGTGATGGATTGTCTTATCAATGCCAATTTTCGAGAGGTAATGTGTCGACGAAAGGTGATTGAGATTTACTTTGAGAACGAAATTACCAGTAAGTTTCCTATTCTGGAAGAGAATTTTGGACTGATTTTGCAGAGTATAATCACACAGATTGTGATCTCTCTCGTCCCCAGGGCTGTGTGCGGTGTACTCCCACCAGACCGTTAGTCTGCTGTGACCTCGATAACTCCACCCATTTCACTGCCTTTGACGTGCCCAACGCACCTGTCATGCCAAAGCAGTCTAACCGTTCTCACATCCCTAAATACGATATGGAAAAGAAGGAGCTCGACCTTTGTGATGCGTTGGAGGACTAGAGGGAAGCCAAAGCCATCGTTGAGCGGGGAATGGCCTGTGTAATGGACTATGGCTCTGGATTTGTTCTACCAACCGCAACACTTGACCGGATTGTTGATTGTGCCCACCAACTCAAATTACGAACAATGGATGACCTCCGGAGAGAGACTCGCTGGTCGGGCACAACATTATACGGAGAGGAGGTCTTGGACATTGTCAATAAATTCATCCTGCAACCATCCAATCTCCCTCTGCTGACTTGAGCGCCACGGCCCCAATCTCAACCCCGAGTTCCATCTACCGGCTCTTCTCTGACCGCACCGACAAGTATTTCGGGACCAAAGAAAAACAAATGCTCTGCTTGTGGCTTGCCTGGTCACAATAGTAAGTCATTTCCTTCATCAACGGACTCTTTCTAACAAATCCCAGAATGCAGTCGTGCGTGTTTGCAGCACCACAGTCGCATAGGAAAGGAGAACAATGAAACCAAACCCAATGTATCCAATGGGTTGAACACATCGAATGCGTCTACTAATGAAGCTCAACCCCGTACTTCATTGACAATCCAATCCACCCCGCCGTTACAACCCTACCTCGAGTACTACATCATCTAATGTCAATGAGTCCCCGCTACCTACGTCCTCCTGCTGCCCCTCTTGTCCCAGCTCATCTTCTGCCTTTTCCATGAGCATATGTCCTACATCGATAAGCTCACTTATGCATATTTTACTAGATCGACCTAATTGGCTATTGTATGGTCGGTATTTTTCTAAGTGTTTGCATAGTTCTGCGAATGTTTGGACCATGTTTGCTTCGTTCCTTCTCGAGGAGAGATGAGTGTGCAAGAAATGTTTCTGAAAGGCTTCGCGGAGGTTGCGATAGACTTGGACGAGCGGTGACTCCAAAAGGATGCGATCGATGGTACGGTTCGAGAACTTGCCACCATTTATGACCTTCATGAACAAGTTATTCAATTCCACACACCAATCAACCGCGCGGAATTTCCCCTTCTTTCCAGTTGGGTTGATCAGCACTGAGTAACGGATGGCATGCCTGGGTTGATCCGCATGAGTGACTCCGCATGGTACCAAATATATACATACCGCAAACCGTCTGGGTATACGAAGTGTAAGTTCATCAAGAAGTCCGTCATATGATTTGCATATTTATGCTTTCCAGTTGCCTTGAAGACCAGGATCCATGCAACTATGCATGTCTCGGTACGCCCAATATCCCCAGAATTCATCGCGTGAGTGAGTTCCTCATACAGTAATAAATACTTATTCAAGATCAGAGCATTTTCATGTTGCATGTTGCGCTGAGCGCTGGGCTTTCAGCGTATCTTTGTGATCGTGCGTGTTTCGACATAGTCCCGGGCAAGGATGGCTGCAAGCTCCTTCAGCTGCGCAAATGTAGGTTCCATGGCTGCATACACATCGAGGCTCTGTATCCTCGGATCCTTCTTTCTTAGCAGCTCCAGCCAGCAGTTCAAACGACGACAAATATCACTGTAAGTGATTAGTTGGTGCATGTGTCGGAATCCTGGTTTTGACTGGTAGTGACCAATCTCCATTGGCCTCAGGATTCCAACGTCGCGCAACAAACTTGTGTCATCGCCCCTTGCTGCAATGGGATATATGAATGCGTGCCAGATTGCATCAGCTGCCGCCATCTTCAGGTGAAACAGCCCTGGCACGAAAACGACATATTGACATCTTCTCCAGGGTGAGTCCTCCATTGCCCGGCGCTGTAGGAGCGCTTGAATTCACTCTCCCGTCCCTAGATCTCCATGGAATGGTACAACATATTTGGACATGTCAGGCATGTCCAGATTGTTGGTCTCTGTTGGTTCTTTAATTCCAGCTTGAGCGAGGAGCCCAACGATTGACTCTATGTTCCCAGATACCGTAGAGTTGACATACTCCATCGACCGGGCAGCAATGATCGGTGTCTTGACAACTGGGAGTGCTTCCACTTCCTCTGGTTCCCCCAATGCCTCTCGAAAGCGTCGAAAATACTCGGGACCATGTTCGACTAGATCTGACAACATCTTCCAAGTGTTGTACCACATCCGGTGCGATGTTCCTGTGTCTAGCCTTGTTTGATGCAGTCTGAGTAAGTCTCGGTAAGTTTTTCCTATCCTTCGCGCTATCGGTTCCCCTGTCTGGATATTGTGTATTGACTGCTCCCAGAGCACACGAGAGCAACGAAGATGTTCTGCAGTTGTTCCGTGTCGCAACAGAAAGAGTATGCCCGAGGTGAGGTGCTTTAGACTATCGTTGGACTTCTCGACTCGCTGGTCTGATGTTTTTAGGTCAACATCAAAGTTATCATACGCGTAACTTGCTAGTTTCGTATGTCCGAGGGCCTTCATTGCATGGCTAGATTCCCGTGAGAGGGATTGAATCCCAGCATTAATGGAACTAAGGGATACCGACAATCCCATGTGCGCAAGTGTCTCGATGACCTTCTGTGGCGCATGTGCCGATTGCAAATAAATGCCCAGCATACTCTGTAGGTAATTGGCCCTTTGGTTTTTATTTTGCGTGATTATACTGACAATGACAACCTTTTTCTGAATAGACCGTCAGCTGAAATTTTGCCGATCACCTATTGCCGTGTTACTTACAATTGTTGTGTGTTACAAACGCACCCATAACCCCTATCTTCTTCGACACTTATGAACAAACCCCTATACATTTGAACACTTATGATTTCTCTTACTTCCTTACCTTTTAGGTCACGTGACTAACACGTGTCCACCTCATGCCAAGGCTATGCTCGGAACTTAATCTGATTGGCTGTCACACAACGCACAGCCTACGGACCTACTGTCCAATCGGATATGATCCACCTCACATGATTATTCTTCCATTCTCACACAGCATCATGGCTGTACGCTTCTCTTCTATTCCATGACCTTCCATGAGATTCTAGCCAATGGCAGAATACTCTCTTATCTTTACCCTATACCCTATACCAAATAGATACAAACACATGTATGAGTATATATACCATGAATACAACGCCCAGTAAACTCATCAAAGTTTACTTGGGTTTCTCGCATCTCATTCTTACAAGAGCACCTCAGTTACATTCCACTCCACTAGTCATTCGCTCTTGCTTTAGAGTGTTTGCTTCATTGTGACTGACTGCTGCCTATCAAGACATTGTGTCAGGCACCCTCTTTGCATGTCACTACCCCCCAGCGCATCCCAGTACGAGTTCCATTCGCCTGTATCCTCATCTCCATGTGCCCTAGATGTCCCGATCAAGTGCGCCGAGAGTACTACATCCAGAGCCGCCCATAGATGAGGTGCGTTTGGTTTGATGACCTCTGCCAAGTTGTCAATGCTAAACTCTTCTAGCTGCTCAACATTTGCACGCATGACATTGAAATGAAGGCCGCCGTCTTCTGCTGTGAGTCTCGCAACTTCATCCCTATATGTTTCCGTTGCTATTTTATTTGCCAGATCCTGTACTTTTCGCTTGCTAATCTCCGAGCATTTTGCAACAGCTGCTACTATTTCATCAATCTGTGATGTCAGGCTGTGGACTATTGGATCATCCGTGTATTTCCCACTCATGAGTAGACCAAAGACAAATTCCGGGAATGATAGCTGCAATGAATGCATCACGTTTAGGAGCGAATCGACTTTTTGGGAGTTATCCATCCTGAATTGATAACCTAAATCTGTTACAAACGCTCTCAAAGCCCCTATCTTCTTCGACCCACATGCTCATGCTCAGACACTCGTCACAAGCGGGACAACGCTCTTCGACGAATTCACCTTTTGAAGTCACGTGACCTACATGTGTTCCACCTCATGCAAAACCTATGCTCGGAACGTAACCCTATTGGCTGCCACATTATGGACAGCCTTCGGATCTATCATCCAATAGGATAAGTTCCAGACCACATAACCACGAAGGCTATACGCCTTATCTATGACTCACTCGCACAGCCCTTAAGGCAGTGTACGCTTCTATGACTAATGATGACTCTTAGCCAATGGCATTATGGACTCTTATCTCTTACACAAACGTATGCAAACAAACCTTAGCAGTATATAAACCTATGTAGACTGTCGTAGTACTCCAGTCAAATTTACTTGTCCTCTTTGCTCCCTTGGACAAGGTCCTTGGTCGTTTGAGGCTAGTTCCCTCTTTTACTCACCCTCACTATGAATAGGAGAACGTGCCAGAGCCAGGCTGCCTCGAAGAGGAGGTTACCGATGATCCGGTAAGCCAGAGCACGTTGACGACACCAGAGCCGATACGAGCCAAAGTAGGCCGAGACGTGCCAGAGTGCAAGTGCCAGAGCCAGGAGCGCCAGAGCAATTAGTATCCACATTATGTAATATGGACAACACCCACATTATGATTTACCCGAAGCACTAGCTAGTACAAAGCTATTAGTAGTGTTATACATTGTAGAGTAGCGGTTTGCGGCTTGACTAGCTACTTGCAATATACTTGAATTCTTCCACTCTTCATCGGTTGAGCAAACCACACTTTCATCACTACTTCCACTTGTCATACGCTCTTCCTTTGAGTGTGTGCTTCAAAATCAAATTCATCAATTATTTCCAACTTTTGACGATGATGCCGAGATTGCTGAGCCGTCTGGACATGAACCTTGTTGAGCAGTTGTGCCAGCCGCTGCTGGAGGGTTTGAGGGATAAGGTTTGTCTGAGTTCTAAATTTCAAAACATACACAAATACTAATATACCGCCCTCTTACCCTCCAGCACAAGGATGGGAAGGAGCCTGGAGTCCAGCGTGCGCTTGAGGAGTTACCAATATGGTAAGTCGCGGCTCGGCTAACGGCTTTGTAGCTTGACTTATGCATGATCACAATTTCTAGGATGTGTTTTCAGTTGTCCTCGACGACGCGGCGGGTTCGGGTGGTGGTTAGGTCATCTGGTGTGATGTTGTGGTGGTGTGGATGGTTCTGGTACGTTCGATTTTGTCTTGTCTTTATTCCGTTCGAACTGATCGTCTTGCCCAGCTAGCAGACTCGTTTCGAGTTGTATCAACTCGCAGCATGTGCCGCTCGTTGCACCATCCCTCCATAGGCCTATCCCATCGTATTTGACTCGGTTCGACATATTTCAACACTGCAATTCACCCTCGAGGTCGTCCGGCTTTGCCTCCACCTCCACCTGGCCTCCTGCACCTCTATCTCGACTTGCGCCTTCGTTCTGACGAAGTGCTCGGTCTCCTTGCATCTAGGATGCATCCCATTGTATTTGGCACCTTCGAAAACCTTATGGCGGCCTTGATCGGCCTCGACGACTCTCGATTCAGCCTTCTCGACCAAGTGGCCTCCTGGCCCTTTTCCTCGACATTGCGCCATCGTTTCGACGACGCGCTCGGTTCCATCGGTCTGGACACCTTCAGGGATGTCCTGTGCACTGGCTCCATTCATCTGGCGGCTCCAATCGACTTTGATCGACCTCGGATTGACCTTGACCTCTATTTGCCCTCCTGGACCTTCAACTCAACTCGACACCTTCGTTTCGAAGCCAGTCGCTGTTGTCTCGCACTCAGGGCCTTCCCATGGCCTATGGTAATCTTTGGGTACGTGTGTCGCGACGCTTCGATGCTGATCTTTCCAGCTTTGATGGTACGTATCTCCTCTCCCTCAGCTAGACTTGTCCTCGGCCTGGGGACTTTGTATGGTCGCCGGCTCCGCTTGTCACGACGCTGGGGACCTCTGGTACATTATGGGTGGCCTCTCCGATGATCTGACTGCTCCAGTCAACCTCGACAACTCTCGAGTTGACCTACTCGCCTCCACCTCCTCCTGGTCGGCTACCTCGACATTGCGTGTTCGTTTTGACAAACCGCTCATCCCAGTCATCTCTAGGACATTTCTGGTAGCTCCAGGGATCATGTGGTGTGGCCGCTTCGCCACCTGGGTCGTCTTTCGACTCTGGTCGCACCTTGGGTGAGTTTCTCCCCTCCCTCGGCTGTGTCCATTCGCGCTGGTGTACTGACGCGTTCTGCAACTTCTCGGGCCTGGTCCTGGTGTCCTCATCGCTGGTGGGTGCTCCCAACGCGTCTGTTTCGGCTGTGGTAGGTGCATCATTGAAGCTTGCATTGACCTTGCTCTCCCCCTCGAGCCTGACATTTGGGGTTTCATTGGGTCATGCAGCTTCGCAGAATGGTGGATATGGGTAGTGGGGACCTTCAGGTAAGTCCTCGTTGACTCATTCGTCATACTGACCATTTGCGTTGTCAGTCACAGTCAATCATCTGTGCGCACTTGCACATCGACTCTCCCCGCAATCAACGCCGTTTGTAGTGCCTCATGGCTCTCCCACTCGTCCTGTGCACCTGCACACTCCCTGTCAACCTCACCATCGGTCTCTGCACCCGCGATTCGCTTCGTGGCACTCCCGGCTCTCTTCTCGACAATCTCACTCCTGCCTGGCTCGACCTTGACACCTGGCTCGACCTTCTCAACCCTCAACCTCTCTCTCCCTGCCCACCCACTCTCTGCTGTGTCAGGTGACTCTGTGGGTGCGTCCGGATGATGATGATCATCACCCATCGCATCCCCAGGATCTTCTGGTGATTGGGTCGGGTGTGTCGTCTCCGTGTTGTGGCTGTGCAGTGTACACACACTATCTGGTGAGTGCAAGGGACCCATGGGTTCATCTGTGATGGGTAGGCACCCATACACTCGTCAGGGGCACCCGCGGGTTGGGCGGGTACAGGTTTGCACGGGTCGGGTACGGGTTGACACCATGGCACCTGCGGGTTCACCCGTGCACATCTCTAGTCATAAGTATTAATTAGGGTACAGAACTAATGACACGCATGGGCCACTGGATGTATCGTACAGTGGAGCAAAGCAAGGTCAAAGTAGACCAGTAACATACATCTAAGAGAGAGAAAGTTAGCTATTAACTCGGACAATGGACTTGAAGTGAGTTACCTGTGCGTCCTCCTGCCCTTCACTCTGCTTCCCTTTACAATCCCTTGTCCTACTTGCCATCACTTGATTGGCCAGTTCCTTGAGAACTGTAGTCAGGACAATGTGGCTGTCCCTTTCGACAACAGATCGCCCAATGACTGCTATGGAAAAGAGTTTCCGTCCTTTCTCTTTTCCAGGTTGCCTAATTGGCAGAGCGCACTGGGGGAGTTGGGAGAGGATGGTAGACATGACGGCAGAGAGGTGGAAGCAATTGAAGGTGAGGAGGGTGTACGGGCGGAAGTAGGTGACATATGCATTCAGAATGCTGATGATGTCGTTGAAAGTGAGGAATCGATGGGTCCATGTCAGGGTTCCTAGCAATGTGGATGTCTGATAAAGAGTGAGGTCTGCTGAGGACAATATTGAGAGCATGTCCTCAGCGCTTCCTGTACCGCTGATCATGGTCCTTCTATCAATGTCTCATTGAACCAAGACATTGATGGTGACATTATTTCTGATTTATGTAAATGTTACAGAAAATCCGGATCCTCCGGAAGCGGAAACTACGGAAGTACCAACGGAACTTCCGGAACCATCTTGGCGAGCATCTCCGATGTCCTTCGACTCTTACTACGACGATATCACTCCTCTTTCCTTACCTGGAATGATCCTTTCCTACGGAGCTCCTTCTGTATCTCCTTTTTACTCTTTTGGCCTTTCCCATTCCAACCTCCATTGGGATACATTAACACATCCGCTTTCAGAACTTCCCGACGTGTTAACTTCCTTATAAAATACTTTTCCTTTCCTAGAAAGCAGAACCCCGTTCCCCTTATGTCTAACCTCTCTTATGATTCCCTTTTTACCTCCAAAGGACATCCTTCTCCTCTGTCGAACTCTTTCGACTAGTTCCCCCATTTATCCACCCAGTCTCCTATAAATACCCGATGACCTGTACAATAGTTCCCCAGCTAGTTCTACGCAATACAAGTGTAGTTCTAAGACTCACTCCGAGCAACTTGGGAAGTTGTTATCGAGAACTCCATCGTTCATCCCATCGTTCCGCACGAAACCTTCCAACCGGAACCACCAAAGATTGTCTCAGTTCTACGCTTAGCGTAACACATATAGGCTGTTACAGAAAACCCAGAGCCCCAGTGGATCACTTCTCCTTTAACTTTCCCTTCAGTTTATGTTGACAATATTACTCCTTTTAAGTCTCCAGAAGCTCTGTACTACTATTCATCTTATTGTCCATTCAACTCTTCTGACTATGGTACACTTTATTCCACCTCTACCTGGGAAAACAACACCACAAGCATGACTCAGGGCACAACTCATTCTATCAATGAGTCACCTTTGATCAAGATTCCCTTTTAGTCTTTTGGTTTTAGACTTTGATCTTCTATTTCCTTTTAGACAAACAGAACTCCATTCAAGTATGACTACCTCTTTTGTCTTTAGTTTCTTGATTCACCTTCTGTTGAAGAACCTTATGCTTCACCTCCTATTTTCTAAAGGACATCATCTCCTCTGTCGTCTTCTTTCAACTAGTGCTCCATTTATCCACCTAGCTACCTATAAATACCCAATGCCTCGTACTTGTACTCTTCAGCTAGTTCTATGCAATACAAGTGTAGTTTCTAGACTCACTCTGAGCAACCTAAGTTGTTTTTGAGATCCCTTCTCTTGTTACGATTCAACTGGGTAGGTTGAAGCGTAGACCTAACAAGATCCAAACTCTTCTGAGGTACAAGGACACTCTATATGAAAGACTCGATGAAGAGCTCTGGGTGGAGTATGGTCGTCCAGATGGTGTGAGGACGAGTATAGACAGAGAGACTAAGCCATAGGCAAAGCAACGAAGGGGAAGTCGAGGAGCAAGGCCAGGGGTTTAGCCAAGCTGACAAAGAAAAAGACGGGTCCGGATAATGAATCTTAACATCTCTCATCACTTGGAGCTTTTGCCTCATTGCCTCAAAGTTCTAACCTCAAGACTCAGTCTATATTCTATGCTTAGCATAACATAGGTCTAATTCAAACAGGAAATATTTCATCTAAGGGCAACCTCTGGAGAAATATACTCCCCTCCTTGACCATCCTTTGTCAACAGCCTGATCCCCTTGCCTTTGACTATGAAGAAGAATGAATCATACATGAAGCAATTCTCTTTCTTTGAAATAAGTTTTGCCACCATGTCTTGGATGTCTAGAAATACTTGATTGGAGAGTGGATATGTTCTTTGGCCACTTGAAGAACCCCTCTGCTTATATCTTCCTTCTTCCAATGTCTGTGACACATAGGACATCCAGTCTTTGCCAGTCTGTTCATTGATTGCAGGGAGAAAGATCTCCTCCCAAAGGACATCCATAACTGCCTTGGACATCATATTCATATGCCTTACTGTAAGGGGACTATAATGAACCTTATTAATGGTGAGGGTGGGTCAAACCATGGCCTTGATAATGTTGTCCAGGAAGACCATGAGATGGAGGATTGTCAGTCAATAGCTCATGTTCTTCTTCTTTCAATTCTTACAGAACTTTGAGTATAGTGCCATGACAAGTTGGTAGAACCAGAGGGTTGAGGTAAACTGCTGTAGATAAAATTCCAGGAGTAGCATCCAGCTTCTAGTGACATTATCATGAAGGTTCATTTCCATAACTTGGAAATTGAAACAGACCAAGAGAAGTCTTGACTTGGGTTCTGTGTAGTGTGTATGGATATACAGGAAAGCAGTCAAGCTTTTGGAGTGTAAGAGCCAAATAAACTTTGATGTAGTTTACTGGTGAGGAATTCATGGTACATATGTATATATGTACATATAGTACTATAATCCTATTGGTCAATAATGTGTGAAGGATGAATAATAAAGAAGCATAATGACTGATGCTGACTGATGCATCATGTCATACATGAGGAAGTGGAAATTAAAAGGAAGTATGTATTGTGTCTGGATCATATCTTATTGGTCAGAAGGACTGTAGGCTGTGTTTTTTGTGACAGCCAATAGGATTACTTTTCAGGCACTGGTTTGGCATGAGGTGAACACTGAAGCAAACACTCTAAGTGAGAGTGGATGACTAGTGGAAAGATGAATCACTGAGGTGCTCAGGTGAGAGTAAGATGCAGGAAAGCCAAGTAAACTTTGATAGAGTCTACTGGCGCTGATTCATAAGTTTATATACTAATACAAAGTGTTTGTGTCTATTTGGTACATGAATTGTGTATAGATAAGAGTTCTTAATGTCATTGGCTAAGTATCATAATGAGTCATGAGAAGTACACAGCCTTTGTAGACTGTGTGAGTGAGTCATAGATAAGGCACATAGCTTTGTATCATGTGATCTGGAACTTATCCTATTAGATGGTAGGTCTGAAGGCAGTGCAAAGTGTAGCAGCCAATAGGGTTGTGTTCCGAGCATAGGTTTTGTATGAGGTGAAACATGTGTTGGTCACATGACTTCAGAAAGTTAGAAATCACAGAAGTGTCTGGTCTTGATAGACTTGACTGTTGAGATGATCATAGGGGTTGAAGAAGATAGGGGTTAGATGATCATTTGTAACAAACACATGTCTGTTATGTGATCTAGAAAGTGAGAAGTGAAGAAAAGTCATATGTGTTTGTTGGTTCATAAGTGGTAGAGAAGATAGAAGTTACAAAGATAGCATTCATAACAGAAATAGCCCCTACCACTAATGGGGAAGATAGTATACTTCACCTGAAGTATATAGTCAATATGAAGGGTGGTATGAAGTGCCTTTGGACAGTATGCATTGGACATGATCATGGTTGGTTGGTTGTGATATAGCTCAGATGGTGGTGGCGATTAAAATATAAGGAACAAAACACATGACATAACCAGTATCACAGTATCACATGTCAAGTCTAAACTGAGACATGTTCTTAGAAGTGGTGGTCTATAATATTTGAGACAGAAACCTATACTATTTTGTCTTTGAAATTGAATAACTTTCATAGTTGTGATACCAATGGATTTGTTGAATAGACTGGAAAATGTTAAGTCGAACCTGGTGTCAAATATAGAGTTGAGGATAGAGTTGAAAATAGCAAATATAGGGTCAAACATAGCAAGGGACATAATGAACATAAGGTCAAGTATAGTCAAATATAACATTGATCCTACTGGTGAATATGGTGATACATTCAAGGTTCATAGACTATGCTTATCATCTGATGAGACTACTGCAAAAGATTTCACTTTATGCCTTTCTTTATGACCATCTCCCATCTCCCATCTCCCCCCTCTCCCCTTCCCCTTCCTCTGTTCCCTGCTTGTCTCTACATTGACTGGAATGTTCTTCCCCTTTCTCCTTCCCCTGCCTTTCCCCTCAAGATTCTCAACAACCTATTTTCCCATTTCCTTTCTCTTCCCCTTTCTAGTTTCATACTTAGATGTCTATTCCCCCTTATCAATCTCTTTGGACTCTTTGTTCATGTCTGTTGATGCTTCATTAGAGCTCAGGCTGATGTCCTTGTGCTCAGAGAATGTATAGCCATCTACAGAAACTAAAATCAATAGATGTTTGGACAATAGTAGAGGTACTCACAGTTGTCATCATTTGCCAGAGGTGGATTGTAAAATGATTTCATGGATGTCAAGAGTATTCTGGCAGTCTTCAGAGTTTGGTGCTCCAGTTTGAGATTGTACTGTAACCAGGTGCCAGTCCAGATTCTGCCAAGGTCTTGGTCATATTGCATCTAATCTATCAATGAAATGCACCAAGTAAGTATATACATATCAGTAATACAACATAGATATGATCTACTTACTGAACATGGTGAGGACACTGCAGTCCAGACATGTCTTGTTCTCCCTACAGTACTTTGTGATGGATTTTGGCTTGTGACAACATACCAGATATTCAATCCAGATAATCATCAAATACCTTGCTAGCGAAGCTAGTAGAGTCATCCATCTTTGGATCTGATGTCCAGATGATGGTGTTGAAGATGTTGCCCATATACCACAGGACCATCTTGAGGTTTCTCTCCAGGTCCTCAGGTATGTTGAGTTCATTGGCTTGGCTGAGGACTAACTGTATGGTGCTCTCCCACCACAGGAAGTGTTCCAACAGGCCATCATACCAGTTTGGCAGGACACACATGCATGTGGACACACCACTGAAAACAACACCAACCAGCATGGAGTCATTGTAGGTTTTGAGCCTCCACATTGTCTTGAGGAGACAGGATATCTTTTGCCTTCCTAGAATATTGATTGGGTATTGGACAGTTGTGAGAGACATGGGTGTTGTCATACAATGGGCTTTGCCACATGAGATGGTGTGCATGTCCACCACATCATGTGATGTGATGCTACATGTGGATAAGTCATACACAACAAATACAATAGTTATAATATTGTCAGCATCTTTGACCATACAGTCAATTCATATCAACTACATATAATGTCACTGAATGCCAGGAAAGGATCCAAGGGCAAGAAACCAGCTGTTCCTGAAAGGATGGAAGGCTACAAAGTGTACCAACACACTTGTGGCTGTTGCAACTGAAAGGAAATGCCTCTGTGGACCAGTGATGGGGGGGTACAGTGACTTCCAAAATTGAGTCAATGTTTTCAGGTTTTGGAGTATTAGATATATAACTCAGGGACACCGACAAATAGAGGCAAAGTATAAGTGGGGCCCTGAGTGTGCCTGCCCCTGGCTATATACCGAAAAAAGATTTATGTAATTTGAATAGGTATCCATGGAGATATAGTCAATTCAATTCAGTGTGTCATTGACTCAATTATGGAACCATCTATTAGATTTGTCAATGTTTGACA
>JBBPMD010000619.1:0-17339 GCA_038090095.1 Zangia roseola | reverse complement strand
GGATACGGAGATTTGGCACCTGTCACGTCTGTGGGTCGCGCCATCTTCGTCGTGTGGGCATTGATTGGCGTCGCGACCATGACTATCTTCATTTCTAGTTCGTATTACATTGCGTCATTCCCGTTTGCAGCACTACAGTGCTACCTACAGTCGTTTCCGAAGCATATAGTTCCCGCTACAAAGGGATCCTTGGTCGTGACTCCTTCAAAAACATCGTCGGGAAATATCGCAGTCGTACCAAGATCGAGCTGAGCGAAAAGATGCAACGTATAGGTGCCGAGGTTCGGTTCACTCTCAACGACACGATCGAGCTTGAGGACACCAATTCTGTCGAGGACAGGTCACCGCCAGAAAGTCGGAACACCGGGGAGTACACTACCCCCGCCGTTGCATCGACATCCCAATTCGAACCACACTCGCACCCAACGGTCGCTTGAACAGCTCCCGCAGCAGATATTGACAGAGACGCGGTCGATCCAGCAGTACATGCAACTGATCGGCGATGTTAACGACCGTTCGGCAGGCACAGAACAGTTTGTCGATCAGGTGGTCTGGAATCTCGTTGATGAGGTGATGGGCGGGCGAAAGCTGGCAGGGTCTTCCAAGGCGGATATTTTTCATGATGCAGAGAGTCGTCAGGTTCGCGGCCTTTTCTAGTTTGGCGTGTAAGGCTGACTTGGCTGTTATCTTGGTTGGTATACAGACGCTGATGGTATTAGGGATAGAACGTGAGTTGATTACGTTACGTGTACGATGTCTCTTTGAGATCGAGGCCTGACGCGTTTGACGTACAGGGTCTTTAAAAGAGCTGATGGATATTTCTGAACAAGCGATCGAGGCTGTCCGGCAGCGAGACACGGTCATCACATCCCTGCAACGAGATCGAGAGGAGGATGACGCAGTGGTCGAGCAGAGTGCTGCCAGGGGGGGTTGACGTTTTGAAGGTCTTGTGTGGAGAGAATTGAGACTTGGCTGTTTGGTATATATTTTACTGGCATCTACTAGTTACTAATTCTGGATATTTGTTACGATGCAGACTTGGCGCTCGAAAATCGACCGAGAATAAATCCAACAATGGTTTGTATAGTGTAGTTCCGTGCGGATGGATCCTCCGGCCGCGCAGGCGAGAAGCAGTGAAAGAGGAAAACGGGTATGAGAGAACGCTCTATTCTTGAGTGACTCTACTGCAGGCCAATCGGCCCGATATATCCGTGGCACTTGATCGTCTCCCTCCGTCCAGGGCGCATCGATGTCAGGCTCAAGATTAGTCCTGAATGTCCTGCGCGGTCAAAACCGCCCTGACAACGATCCTTTGTGAGTCGTGTGGATTTCTTACGGGAGTTCTTCCACGTGGAACTTGCCAGAGTCTCGAAGGTTCGCTCATTCAAGTTGAATATCGTATCTTGATGCTAGCAGCCGTTTGGTTTACCTCGTTGCAACTAATCAGGACTACGGCTGATTGTTAAAAGACCGTGTGCATAGGGAACGGCTTCCCCTCACCGCCGTGGCCATGGATCGCAAGTACAGCTCGCTTGACATGGGTAGGCGCGACAGCGCACACAGACAGCACTTGAACATTCTAGATCCCGATCTTGGTACAATTTCCGTTGGGGGCGTATCAAGCTCCTGGAGCGCCCGAACCAGACGCATAAATACAATGCGAGATACATCCGACTTGAAGTTCAAGTTTCAACCCCATTTCCCTACTAGTTATCTGTGGTCCACTGACTGATGCGCACAAAGCCTCTTCAGTATAGCCTTGGCCTCCTTGCACTACTCGGAACGGTTTATGGAAGTATTCAATCTCCCGTTCCTAAATGTACCGTTAAGGCGTGGGTGAGAGCACCCGATCTCTCCCCAAAAACTGTCGTGCAAGGTGATGCCAGAGTCAAGATAAGCGCGGGATGTCCTGCGGTCGAAACCGTGATGTTAGGGCTGCGCCTCAAAGAACGGTCATTCATAAAGGCATTGTACGACTCTTTTATCCCCATTTTTGTAAACATTGAAATCCATTGAACCAGGCGTTCCGAAGAAGACAGAAAACGCTCTGCGACGCGCAAGGATAGACCTCCCTTTCCTAATCCCCAAGCTTCGTCACCGTGGGACTGGCCATCACGGGATTACGCAAATGACAGCGATGAGATTGCACTTCGCGAGACGCTTGCCAACAGGGAATCTTGGATAGTCCGAGAAGAGGAGCAAGTTGTCTTTGAGACGACGCAACACGTGCTCTTGATAAATCATGATGGAGATCATGATGTTGAAGACCACGATGTCGTGCAGGACTTCGCTGTCCTTGTCCCCTCCACAAACTTCCCACCAGGTCTGGATTATTCACAGGCTATGCATATACTACTTAACCAGAACCAAGTGGAGGTTAGTTATCTTTGGGAATCAATGGCCAACTGATCTTCATATTCTGATCATAGATTGTTGACATGGAGTCCATGTACGAGTACTTTATCCGTGTGCCTTTTACGAACGGAACAACGGCAGAAATATCAGCAGGAGTTACAAGTTTCCAGCCACTCTATGATCCTACAGAACTTCGTACAAGGCCCAGCTCCGAGCCCACAGATGTTAAACTCAAACGTGTCGATTTCCCTGGGGAAGTCTTTTCCACCACAAACTATACGGCACAAATCACTGGTATTTCTGGCTCCGTATTTGCTGAAGGTAGATACTATCCACTTTTGTATTGAGGATCAGTCGCTGACCATGAACCGTTAGGTTCTGATTCTCAAGCTACTGTGATCATCACCAGGACTGGACCTGCCCGTACATTTACTGCACCATTGAAGATCCACGGCTGCGTAGAGTCAGAGATCTCGTCAAAATGGGCAGTAGCGCATGACCTGGCAGGTTCCAGCAACATTATGATGCATAGGCCTAGCCATATGCTTCGTTCCACACCGCAGGATACTACAGAAAGCCAACCCAAATCCCGCGGATATTGGAAGCCGTGTCTTGCCCCTCGTGGTGACATTGTATCCTTTACGATGCCAAACTCCACCGCAGACGAAGTTCAGTCGCAGGACATCGTGACAACGACGAGCGAAGTTATCACCATCCCGATTGCGGTCGACCACCGACATATCCCCAATTTCGAAACATACTATCAGACCCTCACCAACGTTCTCCAGATTGTGATAGAGACGCCTCGCAAAAATGACGAAAAAGTCGATCCCGATGATCCCTCTATTCAACCCTACAAGAATGGGAACCCGTTTGTGTTTGAGGATGACGAAGAGGAGTGGATACCCTGGGAGAAGACGGAAATGCCCAGAACGTTGGTCCCCGAGATCTGGCATAGTACGTACTCGGGGACTATTCCGGTCGTTGTACGCCCCACCGAGGAGATTGTGTTGTCCCAGCCATGTCTTCATGTGAACGCTGTTTCTGGTATGGCAGAGCAAGTAGTCATGTCGGACGAGGCGAACTGCGAACTGCCCTCGTTGATACATTACCTCGATGAGGGTGCCCGTGGGCCGGTTTTTGTGGACCGTGGTGTCCTGGGTGAGGTTCTTGCCGAGGGTCCTATGGAGCGGGAACGACGTGCACCGATTCTTCAGTCGGTGGTGTCTTCGCCACCCAAAGGAGAAGAGCTCATCCACCGCTATTACAATCTAGGAATCCGGTGGCTCATTTATGTGGGTGAGACGTGGGCTAGAAAGATGGCTCGTCAACTATCTTTGTAGTTTGCTCTGGTGGTTCGATAGTTCGGGTGGTTGAGGAAGATACTTCAAGGTTCTAGAAGGGATGTAGTTACATTTCTTTACGCACATTCGGCGCAAGTTATTACCTCGACCAACATAAACGTTCCCAGCTTGGGTATCCGCCCAGTGATGGATCCGTACTATGTCGGGGTCAGTTTATGATATCTAGATGATAATGGAGATCAATACATTACCGTGACGAACATGTCTTCGAATCATAGATCAAACTTAAAGCCTAAAGACGCATCGCAAACCGACTCTTGACTTTCTGGTGTAGGCAAAGTCAGGAAACTGAGAAATAGCGCTAGACAACGTCGTCGACAGATACGAGTCGGACGCAAAAACAGTCCTTTTGTGAAGCAGGAATTAGCAGCGGAGTTGAACTGACTACTAGCGATTAGTACATGGCCTTTCGAGCCAAGGCTCAGCCTCCCATACGGGCACTCCTCATCGATATTTCGGGTACGGTTCTGATAGGATCGTCATCCATCCCTGGCGCTGCACAAGCACTCGCGAAGCTTCGCGCTGCCCACATCCCTTTCCGGTTCTGTAGCAACACCAGCAAGGAGTCAACTGATGTCGTACACAAGCGGATGCAGGCTGCCGGATTGGACGTCCGTCGGGTTGAATTATGGACAAGCATTGGTGCGCTGAGGTCTGTACTGAAGGAGTCAGGCGTCAAGAGGTGCGTAAGGGTCGAGTATCCCTTCAATGCTCATGCATATGGTTCAGGCCGTACATGTTACTTTCGCAGTCTGCAATGGAAGAAAGCACTGGCTCGGGGGAGTCAGAGATACAAGACAAGCACCTCGATACCCCACCTGAACCTACTTCATCACTGCCATATGACGCCGTCGTCGTCGGTCTCGCACCCGCTCTCCTCGACTATACACATCTCAACACTGCCTTCCGGATTCTCGTCGGGGAGGACCGATCCACGGCTACTGCTGCTTCTCAGCCTCACTCTAATCCAAGTCCAACGATAGGAAGGATTCAAACTCCCCGCCCTCCGCTTATCGCGCTTCACAAAGCGCGCTACCTCGAAGCCCCTGATCACGCGCTCTCTCTCGGTCCCGGCCCATTCATACACGCACTCGAGGATGCCGCGAGGACATCCGCGACGGTCGTCGGGAAGCCTACACGCACGTTCTTCGAGGCGGTGCTACGCGATCTAAACCGTGACCTCGTCTCAAACGTGGCCTCACAGGCCAATCTACTTTCGCCGAGTGGTCAGACTTCGGGCCAGTGGGAGGGGATCGCAGTGATCGGGGATGACGTCTCTGCTGATCTCGGCGATGGCGCCGTGGAACTCGGTCTTTGGCGTGTTCTAGGTCAGTCTCAATTTCTCGTCTTTTACAGAGGCAAAGGAATAGACAGCTGAATATGATTGGGTAGTGAAAACGGGAAAGTATCGCACCGGAGATGAAGCACGGACAGACACACCACCCCCTGACGAAGTCTGTTCATCATTTTCCGACTTTGTGGACGCATTGCTCGAGAAAGCGGGCGTGTCGACTTGAAGGCTGAGAGCCTGCTGAAGACACCACTTCTACAAACGTGGAAATCGCATGCATCTCACTTTGGGCAGACCCTTTTTCAATAACTGGCGAACCCGAAACCCGAATAATATTACGTAGCATCTCGTGCATTCTAGGCAAAAAGAACGTTTGGCTGATCAATTAGTGTTGGTCGGCGTCGCAAAGTAGCTATTCCAAGCCTCAACAGTCGCGGATGGGTAAGAATACGCGGATGCGGTCGTCCCATGCCCATAATAAATGCCTGCTTGGCCTCTCAATATTTCGCCGTCCAGTGGGGACTTTTCGGTTCCCACAGCACCGTCACGGCATCCATTGGTCACTTCTCCGGTTTTATTGTCACCATATATGAATTCTCGGGCCAGTGTAAGAGCCTAGACCGTATCGTCAGGAACGGCGAGTATAGATGGAAATAGTTTCCTTACAGAGACCGGGTGGGTATACGGAAGGATGTGTCCGGCGTTGGCAACAAGTACGTATTTCCAGCCGCGTTCCTGATGGACGATACCGGCGAAATCGCCGTCGTCGTTGTACCACGGTGTGTCCGGTTTACGAGTGAAACCTCGGATCCCACCAAACGTTGTGTTCTATGTGATCAACCTAAGACACGCAAGGAATGAGCAGAACCTTGCAATGTCGCACCTGAATGACCACTGGTGCATGTTAGATGGGCAGCTACGATCGCTAGAGTGGAGACAACGTACATTGAGAACCAAGATGTGGGTTGAGGGAGTCATCGTTTCCGGAATATATGATGACTGTCACGTTCCGTGCCGTGGCGTTTGTCGCTAGTTCCGTCATGAATGCCATAGGTCTGATCCTCTTCAGTATACAATTATGCGGGTCATTCCAGATCTACTCACTCGACGCCTGAACAAGAATTGGGAGAGGGAATTCTGATCAGATGAGACAATGCTCAAGCGCTCAAGGCTTACTCGGGTCCTTGTAAAAATTCGCTATGAAGTGGTTACGGTCATTCGTCCGGTTGCGTAGAATCAGATAATCTCTTACTGGTTGCATTGGTTTGTGCGAACGGCATGGGGATGGTAAACGAAGCCCAGTCCTTGACCGTTGGCGCATGGATCGCGGCACGCGTTCGTGGGTCTGGAAAATGCGCAGTGAGTATATTATACTAGTAACATACCTCGACACCGACCATTGAGAAAAACGGTGGCGTCCATGGTGGATTCGGGATTCAACGCGTCTGGGATATCGTAGAAATCGAACAATCCCTGCGCTGAAAGATGCACTTTTAAAACCACGAAAGTAAAACGGAGTGAAAGGAACCTTACTCCAAGGATAACTGTAGTTGCCACCATATTGGATCAACATGTCGTACAGGTCGCACAAATACCAAGGGTCAGTGGTATCATTTGGACGACCAGACACGTCACGATTCCAGATGTCACGAGCACGAGCACTCTCGCCGTGTCCCGACCGACTCGTGTCCTTCTCTCGCTTCGTGGAGGCCCGATCCTTCAAATCAAGCATAAATTCTCTCTTTCCAAGTTTCCCAACGAATCTGTTAGCAGATTCAGATCCATTAAAGGCATGGGAGTATATCGGGGCATTAAGAGTCGGAAAGGGTTCTGGTTGAGGGTATTTGAGAGTGAGGTTGTATCCACAGAGTTCACTCCTGAGCGAAATATAAGTGTTCCGTGAAACGTTTCAACGCCTGGACCTACTGTCTTTTGAAGTACTTGTACACTTCGATATCGTACCCGATGATCTGTGGGTACGTTTCGAGAACACTCATCACAGTGAATTCCGCGAATCCCTGTATATTCGACAAGGCTCCATTTCCAATGGCAATTCCCGCGAGGTTCACGGGGGGATTATCCATCTGGAAGTAGGCTTTGGTGATATAGGGCTAACGACACGATATGGATCAACTTGCATACGTGACGGGAGAGCACTTACTATGAACGTTCCAGCGTAACTCTCGCCAATGATGTACAATGGTCGCGTAGCAAGATTCGGGAACACCTTGATAAAGTTCTCGAGGAAACCCATCTGTAGACCTATTAGGATATCTTTCAACGGAAAGCCTCCTGATTCTCACGAAATCGACCGCCAGCTGGTCCTCATCAATCACTGCAAGGGAAATGTAAGTATCAGAGAACGTTAGAACGTCATCTGCCCTCACCAAGCCCATCGGCATCGGACGTGCCGAACCCAGTCCCACTAATACAAACATTGTCAACCTGCCACTGTGAACACCAGAACAGACGTACACTGGTTGATCGATCCACACCTGGTCTGCAACAGTAATCCATGAATGCTGATTTTCGACCGCAGAATAATTACTCTTGATACGGATCGGCCCGTTCTGGGATCCATATATCAACATGATGGTCGTAGCAGGAAACTGTGGTACGGACCTCGAACAAGAGTCCAAGTAAGCTAGAAGCCCCAGGGCTACATGGAGCGATTAGCTATAGAGTATATGTAAGTTTACAGACTCACCCTCCATTGAGCCAAATGCCCCAAGGCTCAGCGTTGTTTGTAGTGAATGACCCGTTTGAAGATTCGAAAGCCCAGAAAAATAGGGTATTGTTAGGATGATCCGTTCTCTGGACGGGAATATTACCCGCCCAGTTTCGGGGAAGCGGCCATGTCACATTTGGGAGGGAATTTGTCACTCGAAAGTCTGCAAAATAAACAGAGTGGGACCGGATACTTTGCTATTTGAATAGTTGCCACGTACACTCCTGCCACTCCGGACAATAATCACCATCCGGCATTCCGGGGTACACATGAGGCCAACTGTTGTATGTCAGATTGCCTGCCTCACTACCCACAGCCTGCGCGAACGCGACCGAGGCAAAAGTCAGTGCTGATAGCAGGAAAACTGTGGACGATGACATGGCGGCGATCAGCTGGCGTTTGGTGCCGTCTTTAAGAATAGTCGCACCCCGACGGACGGATTCCTTGGGCTACGGCGGACTGAAAAACTTCCGGGTGCACGTTTCAAAACGGTGTTACGCGATCTGAATCGCGGCCCTACCGCCGTCCAATGGGGGAGTGTTGGCACGTTCCTGCTCTCGCCTGTACTAACCTATGACGTTCGTTCCATCGAGTAGTAGTCATTCCGGACATGAATCCAGTTGTCTTGCGTTGTTAGGCGGGTTCAAAAGCAGGAACAGGTAGTCTAGAGCTGACACCGCTGCAGGGTCACAGGAATGTGAAACGCCACCAAGCTGAACGCCAAATGTCAGCAGTAAGACAGAATATCGCGTCAGCCATCAATGGACAGGTCTGCGACTGCTACATAGTATCTTGAAGTGGAAACCACCAGCCCGAGACGATTCCAATGTGCATGCCTAGCCTAAGAAACGGACCATTAATAAAAAACCTGCGATATCACCGGAAGGGGGGGTATAACTCCGTCGCTGGCAAAATATACCGCCATACAGGTACATGCGACGTATGTTAAGCGACCGCCAGTAGTTGGATCTTGATTCATGAGGGCACGGAGGCTCGAGCGAAAGTTGAGACTGAGGACTCGGACTCGGAAGTGCCAGCCCGAGCCATTAGTAATTTGATAAGCAGCTTTTACACAATCTTACCGCGGCTAAATCATTCTGCAATGCACCGTTATCACTCTTGGTCGATTTTGGCAAATGGAGTCAGATGGTTAAGCGGGATTAAGCAACATAGCAACATGTCAAAATTACTGATGCCTGGCAGCCGTGCCACGCACCACCCATGTACAGTATAATCAATCAACTGGTCCAATTGCTCCCGTCACGGTGAAACGTGGGTGGCCGACCGAGGCGCCGACTCGGAGAAAAGAAATTTGACCCTACGGATGAGTATGATGTTACAACAACTTGAACATCACGGTTACTAGCGCGTTTCCGAATACTACTATCAGTAGGATAAACAGCTTATTATGTGACATAGAACTGGTCAAAATTGCGGAGCTCGCTTGAGTGCTCGTTGCTGTCGCTGCCGCTGCCGCCATGTAAGCGTTCCATGCTTCAACTGTCGCAGACGGAAAGATATAACTCAGACTGGACGTAGCCGTGCCTTGCCCATTGTAATAAATGGCTGGCTGACCAGTCATAATGTCGCCTGCGAGGGAGGTCACCTCCCCTCCGATTACTGTGACCGATTTGGAACTAGTGTTGGTCACCAGCCCAGTTTGGTTGTTACCGAAGATGAACTCTCGTGCGAGCGTGAGCGCCTGTAGGTGAACGAGGGCGTTAGCAAGGGGGCAGCACGGGTGGGGGCCCTCAGGATCTCTTACAGAGATGGGATTGGTGTACCCAAGAAGGTGTCCTGCGCGGGCGACCAAGACATATTTCCATCCGCGTTCCTGATGGACGATGCCAGCAAACTCGCCGGCATCATTGTACCACGGTGTTGCTGGTTTACGGGTAAAACCCTGGATGCCACCAAAGGTGGTATTCTGGGTAATGGAAAGTCAGATATATGAGTAATGTGCAAGCCAACATTGTCGTACTTGTATGGCGACTAGATTCACAGTAAGTGACGTGGAATAATGGGAACTCGAACAACGGAGAGACAAACCTTGAGAACCCAAGTGTGGGAGCAGCGAATCGTCATTTCCAGAGTATATGGTAACGGATATTCCATGCGCTGTCGCGTTAGTCGCGAGCTCTGTCAGGAATGCCATAGGCCTATTTCTTTTGAGTATCCAATTACGATGATCATAACGAACACTGACTCAACGCCTGGAAAAGCCGTGTCAATCGAAAAGTAAAGACACATAAATTAGAGGAAGGATTGAAGCTCACTTGGATCCCCATACGGATTTCCTATAAACAGACTATGTGAATCGGGACTAAATTTCAGAAAACACTTACTTACCGACGGGGTTATCGTAACTGCCAGTTGGTTCAAACACATAGGAGACCGCTTCCATCCAATCCATAATTGTTGGCGCATGAATCGCGCTGCGGGTTTGTTCATCTAGATAATGCACGTCACCACCAACCACAGCATTGAATAACTTCGCACGTACCATTGAGAAAAATGCTCGCATCGGCGGGCAGTTCAAGCGACAGCGCATCAGGAATATTGTAGGGATCGAACTCCTGGTCCAGTGCTAAAAGAGGGTCTAAAATGAGTAGTATAAAAAAGTAGAAGCAATCGAACGTACACCACGGAAACGTGTAGTTGAGGGCATAGTCGATCATCTCAGTACAGAGATCGCACAAGTAAGCGGGGTCTATGGTTCCGTTTGCGCGATCTGCCAAGTCACGTTTCCAAATATCCCGAGCGCGGACCCTGTGTTCCGACAGAGTGTTGTCCGCCTCTCTGAATTTCGCAGTAAATCTATCTTCTGCTTCACGTAAGAACTGTCGCTTTGTGAGTTTTTCTCTGGATTTGCCAGACGATCCACTCGAAAAAGATATCGGGGCGTTTATAGTTGGAAAATGTTCTGGTTGGGGATACTGAAGGGTGAGGTTGTACCCACAGAGCTCGCTCCTAAGAGAAAGACGTTGAATGACCCATGAATATCCCATTGGAAGGAGCTGTACCCACTGTTCTTTGAAGTACTCAAAGACCTCTGTGTCGTACCCAATAATTTGTGGGTATGTTTCCAGCACACTGACCACAGGCAATTCAGTGGCCGCTTCTATATTCGTAATGGCTCCATCCCCAATGGCAATACCTGCGAGACGGACGGGAGGATCATCCATCGCAAAGTAGGTTTTAGTGATGTAGGGCTACAACGCAGCCATGTGGCATGGTTCAGCTTGTGAGCTTGAAAGGATGAAACATACTATGTACGTTCCCGCATAACTTTCCCCAGTAAGGTACAATGGGCGTGTAGCGAGATTTGGAAACACCTTGACCAAGTTTTCAAGGAAACCCATCTACCAATTCATCAGCATAGCTTTCGACCTGTACCTTACAGAACCTCACGAAATCAGCTCCCAGCTGGTCCTCATCAGTGACTGAAGTGAGAATCAGGATGAAGCTACAAGGCTAGTGCATCATTTAGTCCTCACCAAGTCCGTCGGCGTCGACCGTACTGAAGCCAGTTCCACTGAAATAGTTGATTAACAGCAACATCGCAAAGAGCAGAACACAAATGTACACAGGTTGATCGATCCATACGTAATCTGCAATTGTGTTCCAAGAATGCTGGTTTGGAACAATAGTATAATCACTCTGAATGTGGATCGGCCCATTCTTCAACGTGCACGTCAACGCCCTGGTAGAAGGAAGCTATTCTGGGGATGTAAAGAGACCGACCTCGAAAAACAGGCCATAGAGACTCGAAACGCCGGGACTGTACAGAGTCGTCAACCATGTTCCATGTGTGCGTCTGTAAACTCACCCTCCATTAAGCCAAATTCCCCAAGGTTCACTGCTGTTTGCGGTAAAGGATCCATCTGACGATTCAAATGCCCAAAAGAAAAGTGTGTTGTTTGGATGACCAATCCTTTGGACAGGTATATTACCCGCCCAATTCCGCGGAAGCGGCCAATTCACATCGGGAAGGTCCTCCGTCACCTGAAAATCTACGAAAACACCATTAATACAGGCATGGTCTGTACCGGCACTTGGGACGTACAACTCTGCCACTTTGGACTGTAATCACCGGTCGGCATTCCGGGGTACACATGTGGCCAGCTACCTTGCCCCGAGATGACAGGCTGTGGCTGAGCCTGAATTGGTTTGAAGGTAAGCATGGCTAGCGCAGCCATTGATAACTGGAGGATGGGGATGGCGGATGATGGCATGGCGGAAGCCAGAAAGGGTGGTCAATGGAATGTTGTGCTTAGTAGCCTTTTAAACATATTCGATCCGACCCTCCAGCAAATGTTAGCCTATACTTTGCCACCAGCATAGGGTGTGTTGACTTGAGGTACCATTCTCATGCCTGCATGTTCTTGGCGTTCAGCAGTGTCACCCGTTAACGTTAAATCATGGGGAGTGAGGCACAGCCCGGGATCTTGAGTACTTCCGTATCTTGATCCAGAGTAATGACAAGGATACATCCTGAATTAATGCACCGAGGTTGAAGATTCACTGGCAGGCTGTAAATTTGGCTTTTACAGAAATTACAGATCGAAAGGACAGCGGTAGTAGCTTCTGTGGTAGTAGGTCCACGGCGACTCGGGCCTCGGGGTTGTCTCGCTGTCGTGGTAAACAAGCTTCAGTGTTCGTGTGAATCTGGTAACCACTCACCGGCCCGAGATGATATCGTCTCTGCTAGCGATTTCGCAGATATAAATACATTGACGAGTCGGACCGAATTCGACCATCACACACTACGGATGGAGATCTTCTACGACGAAATCATTAGATGCTGCTTTTCGAGGAGAACACAATAAACGAAAGAAGTAACTCTGTCGACACACTCGTTCCCCCCGTCCAATCACCAACGCATGATGATTGCACAACCTCTGGATTTCAGAGATCCATTTCAACCCCACCTATCCGCAACAACACAGACTTCCTACTAGAGAACACGAATGAAGCAGAGTCTCCATAGTACATATCTGTACGGTATCTCGAGCGCACCTAACCGGCATGCCTTCACTTACTACTTGGCCAAATATCTCGTACTCAAGCTAGAACTCACTCAACTTTTGGAAGTCACAATGGCCATGTACGCGTTCCAGCTCCGGCCGTAGCAGATGGAAAACATAACTGGATGCCGTCCTGGCTTCCCCATAATAAATGACTGCTTGTCCAGCCATGCTCTCGCCTGGGGGAGAGGATGCTTCCCCTCCGATGACTGTAACCTTTCCAGAATCGGGTTTAGTCACCAATGCTGTTTGGTTGTCACCACAGATGAATTCTCGGGCGGGCAAAGTGCCTCAACTGGGCATTAGCGAAGGCGCCGAGTGGAAATGGAAGTGTGTCCTTACCGAGATGGGGTTGCTGTACCCCAGGAGACGTCCTTCATGGCCGACCAGGAGCTGGCGTCGTTGTACCAGGTTTACGGGTGAACCCACCAAACATCGTATCTAGTGAGTCACGTTTCCAAACGTGCTCAAATACGAGCTTCACGCAGAAACTGGTGCTTTGTTGGATATTTTCGTGTCCGAGAAAGACATCTAGCGAGTTGAGCTCCGTAGTTTATGCCTGGCAGTGATGCTGTGACGCATGTGAGCAAGTTATAGTCCTTGGGGAAGTTACATATGGCAAGCGGTGGCTATACTTTGCAATAACCGGACTATTCCGGGACTACTTACTCCCGTCTCCCACCGGGAAACATATCCACCCCCCGCATCCACAATGCTCGCTCTTGTTGTGTCCATCTACGGGGTATGTTCAGCCGATATGCCTGTGGATGTTCGCAATCTCTCCAGGTCATCCCCGACTCGTCCTTCATCCTTCTGCGCGTGTTGACGAACTACGACCATCTCAGCGTCGGTCTCGCATCAGGCCCTGCTAGTGGGTACTACACATCACAAGCATTATCCAAGGCGACCAGCTTAGAGATGAAACCTGGCGCACCCCAAGGATCCACACCAGTAAGTGATTTGGACTCAACACCCCTCGTACAATCGTACGGCTGGAGCGCCATTCCAGCATGTCCACGATCTCTCTGCAATCACCTGGCGAACGAATGAGATTGTCAGTTGGTTTCTCGCGATTCCCATGTTTGATTCCCAGCAGACACCTCTCTCATCGACGGGCGGTTGCACGCCACCAGCTAGGTGCATCTGCAATCCGTATCTGAATTGTTCGTTATCGCGACGTTCAGACCATCCTCGGCTCATTCTCCGAGCCCTACATCGGAGGAACGACCGGTATCAAACACATGGCCTCTGGATTGCAACGTCGGCTCGCATATCGCAGGGGGTTGGTCCTGCGTCGACTCGCAATCACACGTGTGATTCCAATGTGTCCGCATCTCGTAGTTAGCCACCATCCCAGGCAAACAGTTTAGAGATGAGATCCTGCGATGCAACACGTCGCTTTCCGATCGTGATGTCGAACCAGTCATGAGTAAGTGATTTGGAATCACGTCCGTGCGAGATCGAACGGTTGGAGCGCCATTCCAGCGTGTCCACGATCTCGCTTCTCATCCCTGTGATCACCCATGGCGAGCGGATGAGAGGTTGCTTGCGATTTGAATTACACCTCTGTATACTTCTTTGAGTGGACGTTGACGAGTACTAGTACAACATCATTTGGGTGCGTCCGCAATCCCATGTCTGAACTGCTCGTCACGCCACATGACAAACGGCTCAGGGATGAGGTCACTGACAATCACCAAGATCGGTCAAGCGCGGAGTCAAACATGTATAGGCGTATATATCTTTAGGTATAACAACAGCGGTGTACGATAGAGAAAATGCTACAGAGGGGTCGTATCATGTACGTGCCTATAGGAATGTTCCAAGGAAAAGAAACGGTCAGGGAAAGCGATACGACGGGCGATACACAGAGCAAAAGAGTGGAGCTGCGAATAGCATGCTATATCACATTTTTTGAATCTAAGGAGGTAAGCAGGAGGTTGGTCAGTAAGCGGTGATATGAAACGGCAAGGAAAAGATCCACGCGGACACGGGGGGGCTAAGAGCAAAGATCGCTGGCGGCTGTCAAAACGGCAAAGATGATGAGAATTCCCCGCTCAGTCAAATCAAACGCCACGGTTTCTACCCATCACTCAGCGTATCATGATCTCTTGTGCATCGTCTTGTTGCGAGGGTGGCGGACACTGGATTTTCAACGTCAGCAGGCCGTCGTGCATCTCAACCGTGATGTCGTCGGGCTGCAAACGCGAGCATGCGTCATATCGCACCAAGCAAACACGAATGAGAGACGCACCGTTGTTTCGCTTGGGACGACAAATGTGCGCGACACGTTGCCAGATTTGCGTTCTCTCACAACATACCCCTCTTCCGCGATATCCTGGGGTGATTTGGCCGTGACGACGACCTGCTTTACCCGATTTAGGGTATTGGTCGAGAGGACGACTTTAACGTCACTCTTGGATCGACCGGGGAGTTCACACAATGCAGTTAGGATGTTGGTCTCGCTATTGAAGTGCATGTCTGTACGAATCACCAAGTGGACAGTGCTGGTACTCGTGCCCGAGTACGCTGGATTAATTAATCCCCTGCCCCCAGACGCGTGAGCGTGCGCATCAACCCCAACAAATAAGTAAAACACAAAACGCACTTGTATGTCGAGATCATCTTGACTGCACCACTTGCGGGAACGGGAAATCCGACTTCCCTCGGTATGGGTGTGGTGGCGACTGTTGCTGGTGTTGAATGCGTGGCTCGCATGATGGTAGTTGAGGATGCTTGTCTTGGATATCTCACACGTTGGACCTCTTCAGACTCTCGTCTGGATCTTGCAATAACAACATCCGCAGCACTTTGTGGACGGCGATATGGATGCACCGCAGCGCGGGAGTCTGGATGCACAGGGGATATGTGCGCACGCATGGGACCAAGCCCAGGGCGCGCGTGAAACGCAGTACTCGGACCTGCAGAGGGCGGACCCGAGGGAGGACTCGCACTGGTTCCGACATGATAGGCAGCTGCACGACTGGTATCAATCATGGGAGGTCTCATGTGCTCAGGCTGTAACAGCAGGGGCACAGACACATGTTGCAAACGCAGTTGCGTTTCATCACCCTCAGCGACATGAGAAGAGCCAGGCCGCCTAGGGTCCTGGCTGGGCACAATAGGTATTTGATCTTGAAGGGGCACGGTGGTGGAGGACGAGGACGGTGTGGGGACACTAGCATACACGTCTTGGTTCTGCTCTGGTTGAAGAGGGTGTTGCAGAACCTGTCGCTCAAGCTGCTGCTGATGTTGGTCAGCGTCATCCCAACGATAGGCGGTCTGTGGTGTTGAAGACATTGAAGTGTGCCCAGGAATGAACGGGTATTGATACGACATGGAAAAAAAAAGGGGAGTCTTGGGGATAATATTTTGGTGACCCGCCCTTATATACCCCGCGCGTGACGCGTGACTCGCCCAAACAACGGGACCGAACAAGCCTTGATTAACACTGCCACGACGTAATGGTAATACTACTCTGACACAGCCTCCGGCCTGGTGGAGGACAGCACGCTCCGACTGTCCGCTCTCGACCGCGATCTCACCAACGACCCCGTCTCTGCAATCCTCCCACCCCGTTCCACACTCTCCCGCCGACTCCCACTCCGCGTCCGCCATACACCCCCCATCTCCCCACCTCCACGCGCCTGCCGACTCAACCCCTCCCCAGGCGACTCCCCCCGCGGCAAATACGACACCACAGGCGACCCATACGACGACGACAACGACGGCGGCGGCGCACTCGGATAACTCAACCCTTGCCCATGTCCACCCCCTCCGACGTAGCCCGTCCCCATCCCACCCCCGCCACCAGACGTCGACGGCGTCGTCATCTGCGTCCCGTTACTCATCAAACTCCCCATCGCAGCAGGCTGCACTGACGACGATGCCGACGACAACACCGGCGAAAACACAAACGGCGAAGGCGACTCGGTCGACGACGGGGAATATGACAATGACGTCGTCGTCTCTGAACTCACGTTGGTAGGCCGGTGGATCGACGACGACGGACGCGGAATCGGGACACCCTGCATGTGCGTTGGGATCGGCATCGCATGCCTCGCAGACGGGTACACCACCGACGTACTCGGCGACGAAATTCCCGATGACATCGAGCGCCGATGTGTCGGCTGCGAAAACGGATCGCTCGGTGTCAACCCGACCAAATTGTCCACCGACAACCCGAGCTATCAAACATCATCAGTCCACGCCCGGCCTTGCACCACACATGACTTACCCGCCGTCGCAACTCCAGCAACTCTTCCCGATAAATGTCGTTTAACCGCGAGATCCGGACATAGTCCCGCTCCGTATCTACCAACCGTGTGCGCAACTGTTCGTTCTCCCGTCGCATCGCTTCCAACATGACCTCCGCACTCGGCGCTGTCGGATCATGATTGTTGAGGAACGGCGCAGAACGGGGGGCGACAGGCGACGAGGTACCGCTCGCCGTCGTACTTCCGTTGCCTTGCGCCCCGCCAGCGCCCACGCTCGCTTGCGCCTGGGCACGCAACGCCGATAACTCGCGGTTCAATCGGTTTACGTGGGACTCATTTTCAGCCTCGAGTGCATTC
>JBBPMD010000618.1:0-17354 GCA_038090095.1 Zangia roseola | reverse complement strand
GGATAGGACTGTGAGAAGAGGGAGAGGGAACGGGAACGATGGTGGAGATAAATGGAGGGGGGTTGCAAAGGGGGGGTGATGAAGTGGATCTGAGATCTGGCGGAGCTTTACCGGTGATGTAAAAATTTGAAATGTTAATGAGATGATCTTGAAGGAACCGAGCAAGCGCGGAATGCGAGTTGGATCCTCGTATAAATTCAGAGACACTGGTTCCACTGTCGGCCATCTCACAACATGTCCTCTCTCATCGCTCACTACGTCGCTCATGTCAACGAACTTGACAAGTACCTGTTCGTGCTTATTCCCTACTCGTTCCTAATGCTCTTGCTCACTTTGTACACAGCTCTGGTACGCCAGTCACCCTCACTGGTAGCGACCTCTCTCTCGCCCAGATCGCCGCCCTAGCCCGCTATCTGCCCTCTGTTACCGCTTCTCCCTCCGCTCCGTCTCTTCTCCTCTCTGACAACAAAGACCTTCGTGCCGCCCATGACGCTTCCCGTCACGTCATCGCTTCCAAGGTTGAGGCTGGTCTTTCTATCTACGGTGTCTCTACCGGCTTTGGTGGTAGTGCAGACACTCGCACAGACGACCCCATCTCCCTCGGTGCCGCCCTTCTCCAGCACCAGCATGGCGGCGTCATAATGCCTTCCTCCGTCACCCGCAATGCCGCCCCCAACGCACCTGCAGGTATGTCCTCCTCTGATCGTACTTTCTCTTACTCATCCCTACCAGCGCCCCTCCCTCTCTCTGACCCCGCCCACTCCACCACCATGCCTCCTGCGTGGACCCGTGCCGCCATGGTCATCCGTGCCAACTCCCTTCTCCGCGGCCACTCTGGTGTCCGATGGGAACTCGTTCAAAAGATGGTCGAAGTCATCGAAAAGGGCATTGTCCCATGCGTGCCTCTCCGTGGCAGTATCTCTGCTAGTGGTGGTCAGTAGATCCGCTCTTGAATCACTATCATATCACTTATCACTCCTCCTAGATCTGTCCTCCCTTTCTTACATCGCCGGCACGCTTATCGGAAACCCTGGTATCCGTGTCTGGATGCTTGGCGCTCCTGCACCCTCTTCCCTCCCTCAAATCAAGGCACCCATGCCCATTCCAGCTTCCTTTGGCCCCACTCCCGCCGTCTCTGGTGCCGTAACTCCCGCTTCCCTGTCGGGCAACGTATCTCCTGCTTCTCCGAGCACACCCGCATCCTCGGTCCACGAAGAAGACTTTGTCAAGTCTGACTACGCCCCCCGTTCTACCTTCTCCGCCGACTACACTCGCACCCTCCCTGCGTCAAAAGCCCTCGCGCTCACAAACACCACCCCCATCCCGCTTTCCTCCAAAGAACATCTCGGTATTCTGAATGGCACTGCCTTCAGCGCAGCTGTCTCCGCTCTCGTTGTCAATGGCGCCAAGGATGTCGCTGTCCTCGGAGCTGTAAGTAACTTCACTCCGATTTCACTCAGCGCATCAGCTCACACCTGGATAGACTTTGACCGCCATGTCCATCGAGGCCATGTTGGGTGCTCGTGGCTCTTTTGATCCTTTTGTCAGCAAGGCTCGCCCTCACCCCGGTCAGATCGAAGCAGCACACCTCGTCTGGACCCTCCTCGCAGATTCCAAATTCGCTCAGAGTGAAGAGACCGAGGTCAAGCTCCACGACGACGACGGTGTACTCAGGCAAGACCGTTATTCCCTCCGCACTGTCCCACAGTGGCTGGGCCCTCAATTCGAGGATATCAAAAAAGTAGAGGAAACTATTCGCATCGAAGTCAACTCGACCACAGACAACCCGCTTGTCGAGCCTCCCAGCGAGGTCGGCGGAGAAGGTGTGTATTCATCATGTCCCATTTTTCAGCCTTGTTCACATGTTCCAGGTCACATTCACCATGCCGGCAACTTCCAAGCGTTGGCCGTGACCAATGCCATGGACCACCTTCGTCTCTCGCTTGCTCACATTGGCCGCATGATGTTTGTACAAGTCACCGAGATGATTAACAACAACATGAACCGTGGCCTTCCTGGCAACTTGTCCGCTGCCGAGAGTGCCCTCGACTTTGGGTGCAAGGGTATCGATATTGCCAGCGCATCATACGTTGGCGAATTGAATGTCCTTGGAGGCATGAATGTGGGTGTGGGAAATGTCAGTGCCGAGATGCACAACCAGAGTCTCAAGTAAGCGAAGACTGATTTACAATCTTCTCGTTATTGACATGATTTCGCTTAGCTCCCTCGCTCTCATCTCGGCTCGCTACACACTTTCAGCTCTTGAGGTGTCACAGCTGTTGGCAGCCACACACTTGTTCGTTGTCTGCCAAGCCCTCGACTTGCGTGCCATGTACGTGGAGATTAGGCGCATGTCATCGCAGGTCGTGCGCGAGCTTCTCCGTCAAGAATTCTCTCTCTCAGATGTGGATGTGGAGAAGGTTGCACGCAAGGTGATTCTCCAGATGTACGAAGCGCTCGACAGGACGACCGCCATGGACACTGTCCCACGTATGACCAAGGTGGCAAGCGAAGCTGTGTCGCCACTCCTCGAGGGGCTCGCCGCGGTCGATGCTTCCAAGCTCGACTTTGGCAAGATTTCCACGTTCCGCACCACCCTCGCCTCCAAGCTCTCTTCTATCTTGACCGAATTGCGCTGCGCATTCTTGGGTGTTCCGTTGGCGGAAGTGCGCCGCGGGTGCATTGGTGCCTCTAGGCAAGCCGTTGCAGCCGTGTTTGACCTTGCACCTCGTGGTCGCGCACCCGCAGCTGACTTTTTGGCTCCCCGCACGCGTGTGGTGTACGAATTCATTCGTGAGGAGCTGGGCATTCCGATGTATGGCGCCGACAACCTCAAGGGATCCGTGTTTGGCATGCCCGAGGGTGTGCCGTTGGCAGACGAGGCGACCTTGGGCGGCCCTGTGGACGTGACGCTCGGTGACAAGATTACGATCATCACAGAGGCAATCCGGGATGGACGCATGGCGCGCGTGTTGGCGCGGGCATGTGCTGGCATCACTGCGTAGACGGTTTACTATGGCATTTTTTGACATTTCCTAGATATCCTTGCATCCTAGTCGTCCCGAAGTAGGGCATTGTTATATATATACTCTAGATACTATTGTCTCGTTGGTTAGATACTTGTAAATTGCAACAAGGGATTTTAGCGCGCATCTGTAAACTGTCTTTCATGGAGTATCATACAATTGGATGAAGTCGACCCGAAAAGGACGAAAAGGGTCCTTCGGAAATGATATGAGGCTGATTGTGCATCGGCCCGTCAACGTCACCCAGGTACGTCAGCTCGGACATTTACGCCCGCTGTGAGATTGATGTCCGTACTTTGCTATGTACACACTAGAACTATGCTCTTTTTGTCCATAAAGGATACCAACGCGTTTCAAGACGCGTTTCAAGATTGACCGGTCTGGAACAACGTCAATCGCGCGTCGATATCAACACCAAGGAACGTACCAAATGACGTTTCCCCCGCGCCTCAATTTTGGGATCATGAAAGACCCTACCAGCGAAACGTTCGACACGACCGACGATACGTGCGCCAATAGGTGGTTTCACGTACCCCTGCGCCATCTCTGACTCCATCTGCCCGTCATTCTCCTCATACTCGTCCCGATCGCGTTCGTACCCCATACTCATCCCCCTGCGTGGCCCCGTCCTGGCCCTAGCCCACCGCGCCGGGTCTGCCTGGACGTGCGACGACTCGTGCGGGTCCGTTGCATCGAGGACGGGTGTGTATGGGCATTCGCAGGTACACCCCATGGCGGGGATACCGGGGAGGGTGAGGGTGGTGAGGGTGGTTGTGCAGCCTGCCATGCCTGGGTCATGTGCTGCGTAAGCGTCGGGGAGGTATTTGGGGGTGGGGGCGGGGGCGGGGGTGGCGGTACTGTGATCAGCACGGTCGTTGTCCATCTTGGCTGGTGCACTGGTTGTGGTACAAAGGGAAGAAAGAGCGACAAGACTGACGACGAGAGATTGGATGAATAAGAGGTGACAGATTGACAGCGATAGGGGTTGACAGGGGGTACCGCTGGGGGATTGTGATTGGCTCGTGGGATCGGCTAAGACGGGCAGGTGCGGGCAGAGGGGGAAATCTCTGTAGAACACCACAACCTTTGAGGCACGACGACAAATGTATCCAAGACCCACTTCATCCGTTCGTGCCAAGCGGGCATCTGGGAGTGAGTCGGTTGCAGGGACGTGGAAGGTGCGTCTTTGGTTTTGCCACAACTTGGTAGCCAGCTCTTCACGGAGCGTACGATGCCGGGGGTTGACCAAATGCCAAAAGGTCCTCGACTCGGTTTTCGTCCAGGGTCGCCCCGATGAGGTGACCCCAACCCTTGAGCTCGACGAACAACACATGAGACCGCGCCAACTCAAGCCCCGCACCGCGTCGGCCAGACCGAATCGGGTGCGTCGTTGTCATTTTACCAACATTTTTCCGAGAAAATTGTTTCGAGGGGGGTTGCAGATATCCTTATGGTACGTAAAATGACAGTCTCTCATTCTTTACCTCAAGATCCGACCCGACCGTTGCATACTCGGTGGCACTGGCGCATACGATGACAAAAACAAGGGGACAAAACCAGCCATCGTGAACCGATGACGACGCCACGCAATGACTCACCAACGCCATCCCCTATATACCCACCCTTCTTATCAGACTCTAGGTCGGGAATCGACGAGCATACAGAACGAGCAGACTCAGTACATGTAGCGGTTCCTTCGTCCTTATCTCGCCATCGATGTCGCCCCATCGATAACTTCAGATATGAGGATCCGACGACATCTGGTACGTACATCTGGTAGTGCATTTATACTGCTTTGTCTAGACCAGCGTCAAACCGCGACGTACCATTCAATCTGTTCATCACGCTCAAAGTCGTTCCCGAACAGCATACCGAACGAAACACCCGCATGACACGAGTGACATTAGCGCATGTCTCAGACAGGGATAGAGCCGGATCCGGAACTCTGCGGGGAAAGGCGCGTCTTATCGGTGTCAGTGTCCATGTCCACGTCCACGTCAAGTCATGTTTAGGTTCCAATTAGAAGGCGCGGACCTTGCAACAACTTGACCCCCTTATGGAATCGCTGGTGGCATTTGTTCGGGTCTGCAAGTGGGATGGCGGATTCCGGATCTCTGCGGACGTAGGTGCACTATCATATATCAGTATCGCGTCGTTTTCAAGTTGCCCAGTTGCCCAGTATGTACACTGCACACACCCCGCAGAAAACTGTCCGGCGAACAATACCCGCACTAGATCCGACGGTGTTTCACTGGTAGGTTACCGATCGCGGCGACGGGCCATGCCCGCGAGCATGATGTCCGATCAACATCACGATCACGGATAGGACCGCGCGATCAAGGGCGTTCCTTGGTGAGAATGTAGGCACAGAGACCAGGACGAGGGGTTCACACTGGTTGTCGACGGTTCGTGCTACCGCGGTCTTCTTTTTCCCGTCCTGCGTTCGCGACCAAGGTGCAACCGACCCGCGAGAAACGGATCGCAAGAGCGTGTCACGGGCTTGGCGATGCCATCGCCAGGGAAGGGATGACGTATATGCTTGGGAGTGGGGACGGGGACCTGGTCTGCCCTGGACTGCCCGATCGAAAAGCCTTCAAGGTAGGCTAGTCACGGGATGCTCTCGTCACACTGGCATCGAAAGACGACGCTGCCTGCAGGGATGGAGAGGTGAGGTTTAGTGCAGACTCTCTGGGACTTACCAAGTGACGATCACCAGTGGTTCGCTATGATCATGGGAAGAGAAGAGACCACGATTCGTATGGGGGACCCAGAGCGATCGTGTATCACTGGATTGGCGCGGATGTGCCGATCCTTCAAGCTGGTAGGGTTCTAACGAAAGGTAGGTGTGACTCAGTGACTTTGTTGCCTGTTGAATGAATCAACCTTTAAGGTTAGTGACCCGTGCTAGCTGTCAAGAGTCTGCTTCAAGCTTGTGCCGGTTGAGTGATCGCGGGGTAGGACGCGCTGCCCACATTACATACACAACTTTGTAGGCTGCTTCAAGGATGTCCCGGTTCAATTAACGAGGGCAAGTCGTGCTTACATACAACTTTGAAGGCTGCTTCAAGGATATCCCGGTTCAATGAATGCTGGCTGTAACGCTTTGCGAACATTACATACAAACCGGTGAAGCCTGCTTCATGGATGTCCCGGTGACAGATATCGTTCCCACGCGTCGTATGCAATGATAGTCACTAGATCAGGTTGGGACATTTGGAAGATGATATATCTGATCAAGGTGCCCTCGTTGGAAACATGTCTTCCTCTACCACTCCGGATCATCTACGTTCTATCCCTCCCAATGTGCTCACGACAGCCTCACGCATCGTGATTGTGGGAGCTGGTACGTTTGGTCTTTCGACGGCTTTTCATCTCCTCGATCGAGGCTACACTGACGTGACGATCCTTGATCGAGCAACCGATTTACCTGCTGTGGACGCGGCCAGTACCGATATCAATAAAGGTGAGTGCGTCAACTTGGGATCGCTCGAACGCCGGACCTACCCTCGTTGGACAACCAAAGTGTCACTCATCGCACTTGTGAACAGTAGTCCGATCATGCTACACTGACATGTTCTATACTCAACTCGCGAGAGAAGCGATGGACGCCTGGAAACAGCCTCTATGGCAAGGCTGTTATCACGAGTACGTCCCCCCCACCCATCCCCGGTCCCATTTGCCCACCCACCCGTCTCGTATGTATTGTTTTTCAACTCCCGCGCGCCCCCGGGGACGCGTGCCTCACCGGTACATCCATAACCCCCATGACGCACAGATCTGGCGTCATCAACGTCGGCTGTGAGACGTTTGACGCGAGATCGAGAGACAACGATCGACGACGAGGGGCACGGGTGGAAGATCTGCCGGATGCCAGGACACTGCGGGGGAAGCTGTTATCGTCCTTGCGTCCCTCCGCCACCACGGTCCTAGCGGATCTGGATCCGGATACCGACGCGAACGAACATGGACACCGCGTGGGGTCGTTGGTGGGGTATCGAGGGTACTTTAATCCCGAGGGCGGGTGGGCGGAGGCGGCGAGGGCGGTTGGGATCCTGCTCGAGCGGGTCAAGGCAATGGGCGGGCGCGTGATGGTGGGTCGGGAGGTCATCGGGCGCGTGAAAGATGAACATGGGCGGACGACGGGCGTGGTGTGTCGAGACGGCACACGCTTTGAAGCTGAGAGGGTCCTCCTCACCATCGGCTCATGGACGGCATCGACGTTCCCCGACCTGATGCTCGACGCGAGATGCTTGGCAACGGGGTAGGTCCCAGGGATTCGCACACCACTAAGTGCGTGTGAAGTGTGACTGATGTGATTGTCTTAGCCAGACCGTGGCGATGATACAGCTCAGTCGGGAAGAACAGGCACGGTATGAGGGTGTCCATGTGTATTTGGATTTTGACAGTGGGCTGTACACGTTTCCGGTGAGGTTTTTTGGCTATCTTTGTTATCGGTTTATCGGGGGTGGTTCGGGTGGGTCGCCCCATCCCCGGGCGACGTGTTCCTCATGCATGCGAGGGCGCACATGAAACTCCATATCTCGCCTTTCGGGGTCAAGACCCACCTTGGCTTGCTTTTCGGTCGAGGTGGCTCAGGCGCATCACACCGCCAGTAAATTCTGGGTAAAACCAAAATTCACTTCGGGTCGAGTGTTACGAGATATTGGACGTAAGGCCAGGGAAAACAAATACCTGGATGGCGCGCTGCGTTGACACACTCGCCTCATTGCATCATTCTTCCTTTACCTTGCGATTATCGTCCGAACAATGGGACCCGAGGGAGAAAGGGTGTCAATTCCTTTTAGAGAAGCCCTGCTTGCGTCGTCACCGCCGTAGTGCTGTAAGGTGATGCCTCAATGGGCGGCTGAGATGATGTAACACATTGTGGCCCTTCATTTTTGTTTGCTGCGGTGACAACATGAAGGGTCTTCAAATCAGGATGACTCATCGGCATATTCCTGCCATTTCCGGGCCCCGACAGCGTCCGGTATCTTTGACCGCGGCGTTGTCAGTGCGCTTATGACTTCGCCCGAACACCGATCCGATCTATGGGTTGGTGTTCGTATCCATCCTTCCATTGCGGTCATCGTACCGAGGTGCCTTTGCCGAGTCAACGTACCATCGAGTCAGCAAAAAAGATTGTGTCGGGGTTGGTACATACCTCCGTGTTTTGTTTGCAACAATTCACTTTACTCGGGCCGTGATTTCTTCATGTCCTCTGACTAACCGACGGGCCTCCTGTTTGCTGACTCAATGTCCATGCCTTAGCCCACTCACGATGGGATTATCAAAGTGGCCATCCACACTGCTGGACATACCCACATGATCTCGCCTGGACAGTCCGACTCGAGCCCAGTCCGCAAGATATCGACGCCCCGAACGATCGTGAGCCATCCTAATTCGGGCGACGGTCTCCGTGTTCCGCGATCGGCACTACAGACCTTACGCGAGCGCCTTCACGAAGTGTATCCCGAACTGGCAGAGAAACCCTGGGCTGCGACACGGATGTGTTGGTGAGTTGTCATCGCTTATAACATTTCAGTTTTCGTTTCGCTTTCGCGTGTTTTTTCTCTTTTTCTGTTTTTGCGTTAGCCTTTCCTTCAACAATGAGCCTATTCTTGGCTTGGCTCGCCGTTTGGCAGTGTCATTCGAAATAAGGTGCAATGTATGCTATATCGCATGCGCCCGAGGATGCCCCTGTCAATATTGACGGGCTTTGAGTGCACGATTACGCCCTCATATGCGCTAAAATAGTTGGCCCAAGTAATTCACTACGAGCATGGGTGCCCTATTCGGATCGGAAGCCAGACGCCGTTCTATATCATTTGGGGCTGTGGCCCAACTAATGAATAAGAGAAGCTGGGTTGCGTACCAAGACGTAAGGTGTTCTACTCTTTTGCACCTGGCAGCTCCACTGTGCTAATCATCGTCATCCACGCTTAATATACGCGTCAAAAGGCAGGTTATCCATGTCAACCGATATACCACTTCCGTCATCCACGCCGCCGCATTGCTTTGTCCGCATGTTATATTATTCAAGGGGTCAGGTCCCCCAATCGTATGATATGCGGTGATTTCCCACCAGGATGATACAATGTGTTGATGGGGCCTTGGTGATCTCTCGTTAGCAACAGCGCATTGCGGCCCAGGGCTTGGAAGACGAGGTACCTTCCGTCGGCTTGGACCTTTATCTGGTGGCCCACAGTGCGGCCCTTGGTGCTTATCGCTTGGCAGCGCCGTCCAAATGGGCACGGGGACGAGAAATGTCACTGCCAATGACAGTCTTCGCGCGGGGCTAACAGCTGTCCGCCTCGGCCACGCCAAGAATAAATTACCATATACACAGAGGAAGTTTCATCAAACTCTGATAAACAGCGTCCGTCCCACGCGACGTCAGACGAAACCGTCCATCATAGATCTTCGATTCGACGCGCCGCCTTCTCGTCAAGGGTCGAGGTAGAATCTAGAAACTCGGCAGGTGCCGGTATCCGATCCGACCGTCGACCCCCCCCTTCGCTCCCCTTTGTTTCATATCTTTTTTATTCTCGATTTCTTGAATTCTTTTATTCTGTTTCATTTCTCTTTTTTTCTTTTACCGGTCGGCCGGGAATGAGCTCACCGCCTCTGCCGCACTGTTGCCTCTCTATCTACAGGTACACTGATTCGCCAGACGGTGATTGGGTGATTGGGCCTTTTCCGGGAGATCCCAACTTGTTCCTGGCCACGTCGGGCAGTGGACACGCATTCAAGGTGAGTCATTCACCCTGTAGACGCATTGCGCGCGTGTCTGTTGGTGTCGGGGCGAGCGTACGCGCAGGCCGACGACTCGTCAGATGCGCCCCGCTCTCGGGGTGTGCTGGATTTGGCTCGGACGATGCATCGGTTCCTTTTTTGGATCATCGGACTTGGCGCGCGCGAGGACTCACCTTGTGTCAATGTCTAGTTCCTCCCCACTGTTGGACGTCTCATCGTGGACGCGCTTCAAGGTACGCTCGATGCGGCGACGGCAGCGCGGTTTGCGGTCGACCGGGACGTCGCGGGCGCAGCGATTGGTGAACGTGCGTCCAATGTCACGCGGGAACTGGATCTCGAGGGACTATGTGGGCCCGGGGACGTGTAGAAGAAGAAGAGGGTACGTGGTGACAGTTCTAAGCACGCGCGCGATGGGAATGTAACTCTATGGAACGTTTATCTACATGTCTGGATCTTGAGCTCGACACCGCTCATGCGTCTGGTTATCACTGGGGACTGAGGTGCGTGAGGATACATATTTTCGTCGTCAGAGAACGTCAGAGTTGATTCGACATCAACAAATGAATCGCCGTTCTACTTGGACATCGGTCAACGGTACGGTGTGCATTGGATCTGGCAAGGCATGCCCTGCCATCTTTCGAAAGGTAAGATCACGAGGCTGACACGATACTGACTTGATCTCTTTGACGAGCAACGTATGTAGCACAAGTGGATATGAATGTCGTGTCACCAGTCCTTGGCTCTTGCTCCGGATTCATCCAACGACTCATGCGAGTGCCAGGTGATTGGAACCGAATCTTGGTGTGCGACCGATGTCGGCCACATCTCGCTTTTCGACATGTCCTTTCGAAGACTTCACGTCAAAAGTCGGAATGTCGGAAGGGCCGAGACATTGTGGAAAGGTTAGATCGCGCAATCCAATGGTGACAACTTGTGAATCCAAACGTCATGATTCTGTGATTGCATTTTGTTCGTCCGGAACGTGTGAGTATGTCCTTGCAGATGGTTCGCTTATCTATGTCTTTGTGATGTTGGCAGTCATATTTTCGTCTGGTAGTAGCCCTCAGGACGCTGCTATCTGTGCAGGTTCAAGTCGAAAGGGATGGGAACAACTTCACGAGCGTCCACTCCCCGAACGCTAGCCCTCATCTCTCGTTCGTTCGTGGCGCCAACTGCCGATTCGGTTTCAGTCAACATGAACATCAAAGCATTTGCGACTAAATCTCAGTCGGTTACCCGCGTCAAGTGACCAAGCAAACACACGGACCCATTGAATATGACTCGAACAGCACCCAGATGATTCGGACATCTCCGAGGAGGACAGGCTCGGGTGATACAGCATTCTTTGGTATCTTGGAGTAAGAAACCCCGGATCCACAGCATGAAGGAGGCTGGGTCGGTGAAGGAAGTTTTGGCGTCACGTTGACAACAAGTATCGTGGTTTGGACTGCCTCAGGAATCAGATTCTTGTTTGTGAATTCAGAAACGTTGGCCATCGGAACTCACGTTTTGAGAAAGAGGCGACACAAGCCTACAGGAACGTGCTGTTGAGGTTCAGTCCACAGCAAACTGCAAACGAGATTAAAAACTTGAGTCGTCCGTAGTACCTGTGGCCAACGGCGGGAAACGCATTTTAGTATTGAGGCGTAGACAAAGGCGCTGTACACGAAAAGTCCGAGGTCTGAAGCAGATTCAAGTGTTGCCATAATCACGGCTATACAAGATAGGGTGTCAGCAGTTCGGGTGTACAACTTTAGCCCCGTATCTAGTCATCATCACTGAGTGTGTAGCGCAGGGTGCAATAAGTGCTCTAGCAATGTAATGTCCCCCATAGAGATCGCCAGTGGGCACGCACGACGGTTTTCACCGTGACTGTCAAGGGGAGGGAGAGTCGGACGGAAGTTCAAGCACAGGATCACTAGACCGTCTAAAAGAGGCAACTGCGCAAGCCACTGCTAGATCTCACAGTCACTGCTGTGGCCCGTTTTCGTTCCACGACCATCACGAATCCATGGAGTCTGCCCGGAAAGCCCTGTGCTCAATCGTCCATACGACGCGACGAGTACGAGATGCGATATCCATGTATTCTCACGCCAGAAATATCAGACAAATCAGACACATCTCGCCCAATTTCGATGGGCGGTGAGTGTTGCACATCTGAACGGATCTCGTGCGTGACAGCCATATTTATACAGAAACCATGATAGCGCTGTACCTTTGAGAGTAGAGTGGGTGTCATCGGTTGGCTGCAAGGTAATATGACTAACCGTTAAATGTCTAGGGAAGAACGCGAGCGAAGCCCCGCTCGACCTCAATTCACCCAAGCCAACGATGTCGTGACGGCAAACGAGAACAATGAAATCATTCGTGCGTCCAACTGTTCTACTGCGATACGAATGGTCTCACAATCGTACGCACCTAGGTGAGAAAATAAGAAAGGTATCAAACCAGCTCAGTACGTTGGACAACTCGCGAAAACATCGACAAGCGTTATCGCTACGTCAACCTGGCACGTGCGAATGGTTACTTGCTACGGATGAACATAGATCATGGAAGAACGGGGAGATTTCCTTCCTGTGGCTGAAAGGAAAAGGTAGTTTTCCTTTGCAGAGGCTGGAAGTTTGGTGCCACTAACACCCTTTGATCATAGCCGGTGCTGGAAAAACCATTTTAGCGTACGTGTACTCTCTGTATCATCAAAGAGAGGACCTCAATCAACCTATAGTTCCTCGATCATCAACGACCTTAAGGACGCGAAGAATGATGGCGAACATTTGATCTACTTCTATTGTGATTTTCGAGCGAGCTCGTTTACCAGCGCCGTTGAAGTCATGCGATCTCTGCTTTCCCAGCTGCTGATTTGTCTCTGCGATGATATGGTCAACCCTGACGATCTATACAAGCTATTCAAGGAGAACGAGGGTCGCTCTGATGCGTTCTACAATACAAGGGGCCTATCGCGTTATTTGTCCAAGGTCGCAAGGTTATGTTCGCGAAAACCATTCATTGTGATTGATGCAGTCGACGAGTGTAAAGGGGCTGAAATTCTTCTGGAGGCGCTCATCACGATCAAAGAAGACGCGAGAATATTCATCACTTCTAGACCTCTGCAGAACATTCTCGATACCCTCAGTCCTCTCCCCTACATATCACTGGACAAAATGAATGCCGAATTGTCGGCCGACATCCATCTCTACGTTACAACGGAGCTCAATGCGTGTCATCGACTGAGGGCACTCGATGAGAGACTGAAGGAGGAAATACGGTCTAAGCTATGCGAAAAGGCGGACGGCATGTAATGCACTTCTATCTCTTTTCTCCGAGTCTCTGATTAGACTGACGGTTGGGTCAAAGGTTCCGTTGGATACAGTGCCAGATGGATACGCTTGAGGAATGTCCCTCAACTTCGGATATTCAGACGGCGCTGCAAAGCCTGCCAGAAGGACTGGAAGAGACATATAGAAGAATTCTCATCGCAATAGACAGGCGACCGTTTGAGGCTTGCCTAGCGCGGCGTGCATTAGCATGGCTCGTTGCTGCCCTGCGACCCATGCGGATGTGCGAGCTCCGCGAGGCGATCATGATTAATCCTACCTATAAAGCGTTGGACCCCTTTTTGATACAGGAAGACCCCTGGCAGAAAAAAGAGGCGAATATACTAGCGGTCTGCAGGAGTCTTGTGGTACACCAGACAGAGACTGACGTCATCACACTCTCTCATATGAGCGTCAAGGTAATCATATTCTTCTAGTAGCAAGTCGGTAGCTTACTGGTTTTTCCTGTAGGAGTACCTCACTGGAGAGCTTGTTTCCGCTAAACTACCCGAATACCGCATTATCTTGGCAGACGCCCACGAGCGTCTGGCTAGGGGGTGCATGGCATACACTGCATTCTGCCTCGAGGAGATGAAGGAATACACCCTCAAACCGAAAGATGACTTTACCCTTTCGACGTTCCGTCGGTCTCACCCACTCTTGGGATACGTGCTAGCCGATGGTTTCCGTCACCTCACTCATCTCGGAGCACATAATGCGGGGATTCTTGAAGACATGAAAACTCTTCAAGCGGCAACCCAGCGATACCACCGTGAATGGGATCAAATGTGCGATTGGGTTCGGTCAACTCGTTCTGGAACTCCATGGCCAACTTCGGAACACGATTTCGCCCTTTATGTCCTTGTTGTTTTCGGGTCCGACACACTCCTTCGAACAATTCTCCATCAGACCAGGCTTGCACCAAAGCCAGAGACGAGTCCCTTAGTGTACGCTGCACATTTCGGACAGATCGAACATGCGAGAATCCTGATTGTTCAAGGCGCCAATGTCGACCAACCTGGTCTACTCGTTGACGGACTCGCAAGCAGTTGGTCGGACAATACAGATATGTATACCAACGAGTCAGACGAAGACGGGGTGGATCTTCCTGACTTGCATGCAACTAAGGTTGCCATTCGACATGCAACTCCCCTGGAGGTTGCTGTTCACCACTGGGACGCAAAAATGGTCGATCTCTTCATGGAAAGGAGTACTGTACCCCCTGGGTTGCTCTGCCGCGTGCTCGCGGAACAACCCCAAGAATTTCCACTTTACATTATCCATCGGATGCTCGATAGTGCAGAATTTCCCAAGTGGGCAGCAACTACCTGGAATAATCGACGACTACTGGAAGCTCTTGTCGACGATGCGGAAGACCATGCGCAGCTTGAGAGTGGAGAGGAACTGGTGCTTGCCATAAAGAGGCTCGTTGAGTTCGGCTTGGGCATACCTTTTTTCCTCCTTGCAGTGGAAAGGGGGAGTTTTCCCGCTGTTAGAATCATGTTCTCAATCAATGAATCGTTGAATTTGGAAATGTCATCGGCGTCACGCACTCTCCGAGTCGGTGGGTCGTTATACTTGAATTGCACCGCCAATGTGTTGATATACGTTGCAGACATTGCGGATGCTGTGGCAGACAATGGAGATACTCCACTCCATATAGCCATGAAATTAGTGGACGAGAAGATGTGCCTCGAAATGACAACTCTCCTTGTAGGGGGTGGCTGCAACCCTTCCCTGCTCGACGCTGAGGACAAACCACCGATCCACATGGCAGTCGCGCGAGGCTTCGTCTGCGTTGTGGAGTGCCTTCTCCCACGAAGTGCAACGCTCCCATCGAGAATTTTATTTACTGCACTGGGGGTTACACCTCCGAAGCGAGTGGAGATGATTCGCTTGCTTATTCGACATGGGGCCAACATACACATTCGAAATCCCAGCAATGACGACACTCTGTTGCATGCCGCAGTGCGGTTCCCTTCCAGATCCGTTTGCTTACAAGTCGCGGAAACACTCATAAATGCAGGTTGTGACCACTCGATGCGTAATCTACACAGCGAAGTGCCACTTCACATCGCGGCGAATCAAGGATATTATGAAGTTGCCAATTATTTACTGTCATTCACATCTCCAGATATCTTCTTTTCGCTCCCCAACGTGTCGATGGAATCATTGGTCTCGAACTTGCTCATTGGCAGAACAAATAGGCTATGTCTCGGGGAGAAGGACGAGGTGCTCCACGCTGTCGCTTCGCTTATAAGCGATGAAACTCAATTCTTGGAGCTGACGAAAACTTTCATGAGCATTGCTGATAACTGCAACAAGTGCAATCCTGGAAGTGCAGTCCTGCTCGAGATTGCCATAGAACGAAGATTCACTCGCGTCATAAAGTATTTAGTTGACCATAGGACCGATGTCAACCAGCCCGCATCTAACGGAGGGAGTATGCTACTGAAAGTGTTGCGTACAACTTCCTGTCCTGAAACTATCGAAATACTCGCCTCAGCCGGCTGTAACCCACACGCCCTTGGTGCCGGGGGGAAAACACCTTTTCAGGTTGCCATTGCACGGAAGCTCTATATGGTCACAGTGAATCATCTGCTTTGCCAAAACGTGCCAATTCCTCCGGATGTACTCTCTTTCATGTTTGAGAATAGTCAACTGGACGAGTTCGCCGTCGGGTCAGTCTCACCTCGGGACTCGAACCTATTCAGAACGATAATCTCGTCACTCGTGTCCAAAGGTGCCGACGTACAATTACGAAGTCCCGATGGAGATACCCTCATCCATGCCGCTATACGGTTCTACTCAGCTCACCAATCGTCGGAGATAATTAAAATCCTTGTCAAGGCTGGCTGTGATCCATCTACACCAAATGTGCACGGGAAAACACCTCTTCATCTTGCCACTACACGGTGGCTCTTTGGAGTGGTGGATTATCTCCTCTCCCAAAACGTGCCAATTCCTCCAGATATACTTTGCTTCATATTTGACCGTACCGAGTCCACCTTGGACAATCGTCGGTGGAGGCTATTACCATTCGGGTTGATACTACCAATGATCTCATCGTTCGTGTCCGAAGGTGCCGATGTACACTTGCGGAGTCCAGATGGAAGAACCCTCATCCACGAGGCCATACGGTGGCACCTTGAGCCTGAATCGTTGGAGGTGATCAAAATCTTCATCGAGGCTGGTTGTAGTCCATTTACACCAAACGCTGATGGGAAAACACCTCTCCATCTTGCCGAGGCGCAGGGACTCCGGGCCGTGAAGGATTATCTACTCTCCATAGACAAGCCACGCACCCTCCCCGAGACACCGGGTTTCATTGAAGCCTGACTGTTCTACTAGCGTATCATACATCTTGTTTGAAAAAGATCTGCTTCCAAAAATGTTCGTACGTTCAGTCTCATTTCGTCGTTTGATAGTATACATCATTGCACCTCGAAAGCAAAAAAACACGACACCATATCACGCTCGTCGTCCAACAAATTCCCGCCAGCTCTTGACCTCGCTCGGCACGTTCCCCTCCACATACCCCATCAACCCCATCCCATCCTTGCCCATCTTCCGCCTCAGCGCCTCCACCCACAACGTCGCACACTTGGCATTGTTCAACAATGGCAACCCGAAATCCACCGCATTCCTCCGCGCGACATAGTCCTCGTCCTCCCGGCCCTTGCCACGCCCCTGCGCGAGGTTGATCACCGACTGGATCTCATACTCGTCGAAGACCTCGCGCAGACGGCGCTTGTCCGAGGTAGGGAAGAAGATGCGTTTGCAGGTCACATGAGTGAGGGCGGTCAGGGCGGCTTCGACGACGGGGGAGGAGACGTAGAGTTTGAAACCGAGCGAGTGGAGGGTTTTGGCGATGAAGGGAAGCTCGGGCGTTTTGGGTGAGCCGCCGATGAGCACGCCGGAACGGGGACGGGGAGGTTTAAAGCCCGTCGTAGATAGCAGTGATGCCCAATACGCTTCGTACACATCAGCACCAAATGATGCCACTTCGCCTGTGCTCGCCATTTCTGAGATGGTATCGTGAGTTGGACAAGAACGCGTGAGGATAAGTCAAATATGTACTCACCGACGCCAAGGAAAGGATCGGCACCGCCCAACCGTGTCCAGGAGAACTGAGCGACCTTGATACTCGTATAGTTTCGTTTTTCTTTCATCAAATCGACCGGTTCGGGCACGTTGACACCCGTGATCGCCACCACCGCCGTCTCGATAAAATTGTGCCCCAATACCTTGGACACGAACG
>JBBPMD010000617.1:0-17381 GCA_038090095.1 Zangia roseola | reverse complement strand
TATGCTGTCATGTAAGTGCTGTCATGCTGTGTGCCTGTCCATGTGTGAAATTGTAAAGTTCTGTAATAATGCTGTAATGCATTGGGTGGCTGTGATTTCGTGTTCCAAAATCAGGCATTTGCTGATGCTTGGATTGACTGTGCTCGAGCACCTTCAAAGTACCAGTGATATGTACGATTACCATAGACCTGGTTCGACTCAACATGGGTACGCCCACTAATACATTCCCATTCCCATGGCAACGTTTGCAGAGAACTGAGACGTTTTACCGTGGGAGTCGGGGATATCAGACAATCACCCAAGCGGAGACAATAGAAGCCACGCTCATGGCAGACAGTGAATTATTGACAGACACACAGCCATTGTGGCCCACACTGCCGTTCGATATAAAAGTGGCGCGTCCAAATGCCTTGCTTGTAACGAACTCCAAGCATGCCACTCCAGAGCCTCCCGGATCGCTTCAACCCAGTCACCCATCAAGAGCTCGACAAAGCTGTGAATGAAGACGTCTCCGATTTTTTCGCCGACATCGAACACTTATCGCAAGTCCGTGACTGTGCCATCCTTCTCATCGCCATCGTTCGTCACTCCAGGGGAGACCTAGACTCGAAATATCTTGGAAATTCGGATGCTTACAAATTGATAACGACACACGGGGAGTTGCAAAGCATGCTCGCATCTGCTTGGCAACTCAAATCCTATCGCAAGATTCGAAACCTCGGTACGCCATGATCATTGGTGCTCATTGGCGGTACTTACTTACTGGTAATTTCACCGCTAGCAATTCTCAGAACATCGAAACCACCACAACCAACCTCGATCGCAGGGGATGACCTTCCTGAGGGTCAGTTTACCCCGCATGGCTACCTTGTGCTACGGGCTGACCTACTTGTCCAGATTTACACGAAACGCTGTCCGGCTCTTTTGCCGCCAAGTATTGCGGCGCGGCTGTCGACGGTTTTTACGAGTATCTGACACAAAACGAGAAATTGTTCAAGAAGACTGCAGATTCCAAGTATTACGCCAAGTTCTGTTCCATTGTACAGAGTTCTGGCACCGGAAAATCACGAATGCTGACCGAGGCAAGTATGCATTCCATCTTTCGCATGGGTTGTGGCTAAATCCGTCTTCAGTTGGGCAAGAAAGATGTCATAGTCCTTTACATGAACCTTCGTGACAAAGCTGAGAAGTCTGGGTTCCCTGCGCGCGATTCGATCCCATCAGAAATCCTGACCGAATTTCCTTCCACTGAGAAAGCCTATCGGACCATCTGTTATGCTTTCTTTATCGCTCTTTTCGATTCGGTCGAGGAATCCCTTTCGGTCTGTAACACCGGCATTATTCAAGAGGCTGTTATGGAATGGGTCCACAAGATGTGCGATATGAGCCACCCTCCCAGGTCCACTACCAGGACTGATTTCTTCCGGATGCTATCTGTCAAATACGAAAAGGTAAGGGCACCCGTCTAGAGTTGAACTTGAGTCTAATCACACGATGTAGGCACACGCTGATCTTGTTCGCGTCCAAGCCGAACAACACCAGGAGACAGCAAGCAGCTCCGCCATGCCAGGGGTTAGTGAGGTCACAAAAACCACCATCGATCAAACCTCCGATCAATTCGGGAACCTCACCTTGTCAGGTGAGTATTGCGGCCTGAATTGGTCATGTCATGGTTAAGGATGAATGTAGACCTGGACACCCAACGCCATGATCCACAAGATTTCGTTACTCGTCTCCTATTTGCCTACAACAAGTTGGTTTCCACTCTGGATCGTGTCTTCCCTGACCTCGGTTCCAACCAGCCAAAGTTGGTAATTGCGATCGACGAAGCCCATCCACTCACCCCGCCGCGCTACACTGGAGGACAACGCCCAGCGGATATTCTCTGTAGGGTCGTGAACCAGTATTCCCATGTCGAAAATGGTCGTCCACTTTGGGTGGTATTCGCTTCAACAACTTCCAAGGTCGCAGATTTTTCACCTCCGAACAAGAAATGTCAGTATAATCATTTTTCGCTTAAGCTCCGGATTAATTTGTAGTTCAGATAACTCCGATCGCGTTGCTAATCACGGCGAGAAGTTATTCCCACCTTACACCCAGTTGGGATGGGACCAGAGTGCATCGGCACTTGGATGTGTTGACAATGAGAATGTTTCTCAGTTGCTCCACATTGCAGGCTATGGCAGACCCCTGTAATGGTCGGTTTCCCTGTGTGTCTTGGTTGCTGTCTCACCGTGAGTTTCACAGATGGCTATCCCTCAAGACTGCGCTCACGTTCCCGGAACGAATGTTGAAGGTGGCCTCTTCGAAACTGTGCGGGGGAAACGACGTCTTCGACGCAACGAAAACGAGCCACGTGCTTGCACTTCTGGGACAGCGATTTGGTCTCAAAGTCGCACTCGGGCACCCGGATTCAGTGGAGCACTTGGAAAACGGCGTAGCGAGTCACCTGCGCATATGTCTTTCTACGACCTTGGACCGCACGTGGAGGTGGACAGATTATCCCTCCGAACCTCTACTCTCATGCGTTGCGGCAAAGCTTCTGCACGTAAATCCTGACAAGCTAAACACCGCTCTGACAACGCTGATGCAGAGGGTGAATTCTGGCATGATCGACATGGGTCAACGCGGCGAACTGGCCAGCCGTCTGCTGTGGCTTCTGGCGAAGGACTTTTTTGTTCGCACGCGGGCGAATAGCGTGGTCAGGGAGACGCCATCGACGTGGGACGAGCATCTGGTCGATTGCCAGATGATCCCTGTAGCGGATTGGCTCGAATTCGTATTCGGACCACGGATTTGGGATGACCAAGCGGCCAAAATGGCCCCCGGCGAACGAACCCGCGGCCTCGCTCGTAAAGCATTTGAAAGTGCATACATGAATTTCTCGCACTGGGTATGTATGGAGGCGAGCATTGCTGGTTCGAAGGAAGAGGACGAACTACGGTCTGTTTACTGATTGTCGTGTAGCGTCTTGCATTCTGACGACAGCGTAGATTGGATCTATGGACACAACGCCACTGGCAGAGGACAAGTGCAGTCCAATGCTGTCATCAGCAACGTCTGATCGACAAGGTCATACCGATCTATTTCAAGGCCGGCACTGAGGAGACGAAGTTCCGAATGTCACAGATATTTATTTCTGACAAAGCCAAGGAGTCGGCCGCGTCGAGGAAATGTTTGCATGCCATAAAAAGAACTCACGAAAGCATATCTAGAAGCGACTGTCCCCAGGATTCTTCTCTCCCACCCTACATTGCCATATTGGTTGATCTCGGTCAGCCGCCATCGTTCTCCGTCACCTTCCCAGAGCGGGAGATCGATGACCGTTGCCTGCGCATTTATGCAGCCGGTGTTGACGAGACCACCTATCCATTTTTGGCACGATATCCAACGGTTATGAAGGTTTTGGAAAATCTTGTACGCAGAGAGAGGATTCCCGAGACGGAAACGCCGTACACGAAATACCTGGATGCGCAAGTCAAGTTTGGGAGCACGGCGACCGTTCAGCATATGGAGTGGGAGCATGGAAGCAGCGTGCCGATTATAGACGCGAGGCCCATTTTAAAGGAATCTAATCTAATCCATGAAGGTTAAAGCAGGGTTTGACCTATATTTATATAGTTAAAATTTATCACTTTGAGACTGACACCTACCAAATTAGCCACAAATACGATGAGAACGCACATCCGCACTATGCGGGTGTGTACATATCAAAAGGTATCATACTTTATACCAGTGGAAAGCATGGTAGATAATAACATGGAGTGTGACTTGCTCCACTGAGCACCCAAGATGTGTGATCTACATCATAGATAAAATAAAGAAGACAAATTCACAATGAACATTATGAGCACGCATACCATAAGTAAGCGGATATGCGGAGGGCTAGCATTGATATGATATCTTCAATAAAATATGTGTAATAGGACACCCTAGAGTCTTTTTATGTAACTTCGGGGTTTGTTTAGGGTCGGGGGGCCCCTGAGCGAAGCGAAGGAGGGGGCCGCAGCCCCGCCGAAGGTGCTTTAGGGTCTTTTAAACTTTAGGGTTCTCTGGTCTATAGACCAAGCCGGAACGAGGCTTTAGAGTGCCCACCCGCAGCGGGGTGGGTCCTCTTCCGGCACCTCACAAAATGGACTGACCTTCCACCTTTCTAGTCAATGAAATGGTACAAACGTCAACCAATGCACATTATTTCACGCCGCTAATACTGATCACGTACTGATCACAGACCTTGTTATTTGTACGTTTGTTGCCGCCCTTGTAATCTCAATTACTGATTACAGTACTGATCACTTTGTTTACCTACGTTTGTTTGTACAAACAAAGCTCCTTTCATCCTGACGCGACGTCCGTTCTAAGCTGAATGTTACGCTCTTCAATGTTTCAACCTCATCACCACCAACCCTGACAGCGTCAACCCATCATCGCCATTGCCATCCGTCCCCTTGGTTGTAGCTGCGTGTCCGTGGAGTTGGAGATCAGTTGGGTTAGGGTTGCGCACAGAGGCGCTCCAGGTACGCCTGTCATTCTTCTCGTTGGCGATGTGAACATCGTTTTTCATATCTACGGTGTGGACGCCGTATCATTCAGCTATTTCCTTCCACTTTACTCGTTCCTTTCCTTTCTTTTCTTTTCGTCGACCATTATATATTTCTCCTTAATCTGTATCAATGATTCTAATCCTTCTTTTCCTTTCATGCTGTCCGAGGTACGCCCGCACCCTCATTCTCTGATACTCTGCGCTGGGTTGCTCTTTCCCTTGTCTTCTAGCCTCCTCGTCCTCGCACCTGCACCTACACACCAGCCTGACTGTTCGTCCTCTGGTGTGTCAGGACAGGTTCGAATACCTCATGGCCCTTTTGTCAATGGCGATGTGAACCTCGTCGGTAAATCTTTTTTCCTTTCTTTTCTCTTGGTCGACGTGGACGTCGACCATTACATCTTCTCCCTTGATCTGCATTGATCATTCTGATCACCCCTTTTCTTTCACGCCCTCACCCTGATTCTCTGATACTCTGCGCTGGGTTGCTCTTTCCCTTACCTTCTAGCCTCCTCGCACCTGCACCTACACACCAGCCTGACTGTTCGTCCTCTGGTGTGTCAGGACAGGTTTGAATACCCCACACCTCTTTCGCCGATGGTGATCTGAATATGGTCGGTAAGTTTTTTTCCTTAACTGCCATGGTCTTGCGCGCGCACTCCTTCCTCAGCTATAGTATCAAATCTGATTCAATCATTTCAGGCCCCGTTTGATTATATCGACTTCACATCCTTCTTTTAGGAGCCTACCGCATTCCTTCTGTTGTATTTGATTCTCATAGGTGCGCATTGATTTTTTAGGTATCTTGTATTATCTAATCCACGCAGAACAGCACAATCACGCCCTACTGTGAACTGTACACAAACATTCCTCTTTCTCTTCACCGCATCCATTCTCGCCTCACAACGACGCGGGTGTTCCATATATCAAGCGTGTTTCTCGTCCTCACCTCAATGCTGTATGTTTTCATTCCCATGTTTGATAGTCTTCTTCATGTTTGCCTTGTAGGCAATTCTGTCCCGTGGTTGGGTGTCTTTATCCCCAGATTCCGTCCGGAAAACAAGCTCTCAGTCAGCATCGCTCCCAATTTCACGCATCAATTCGCACTGTCACTTACAAAGGTAGCATATATGCCTCGACCGTCTAGCTATCCGGGTCGCGAATGCGACTCTTTACTTACCCCCACCATGATGCGGATGGTGATGCTACATATGTGCTCGGCATGTCCGGTGTCAAGTTATGGACGTTTTACTTTGTCCGCGATCCCACAAAATCCCGTGGCGAGATATTGCAAATTTATCACAAGCTGATCAATAGTGATGAAACCGACCTTCCCGACCTACATGCTGAGACTGTGTATCTTTATCCCGGAGATTTACTGTATGTCTATTCCTCTCCCTTTTCGTCTTCCCTCACTTATCAGCATTCTTTCAGTATTCAACCCCCCGGTCAGCTCCATGCAGTGTATACACCCGTCGCTTCCTTTACCACTGGGGGGCACTTTTACTCCTATGACTGCCTCCATCTCACTGAGCTTGCTCGTTCCCTTGATGCTACACGGAAAGCAAGTTTCACGGACCAGATCCACCACCACGCGTTCGAGACGCTCGTCCAAATGGTTATTGGTCTTCCCCGTTCAGACCCAGATCGCAGTGAGTCATACCCATATTCCATTCACTTTCCTAGCTGAGCTGGTCTCAACAGCATTGACGAGGCATCCGCTGACTGCTCTGTGTCTGATGGTTTTATACCCCGAGGAATATAGATTGCCTGGTCATGAAATCCGAGTAACTAAACCAGTGCAATTTGGGCAGCAAATTGCCAGGACTCTCCTTACGCTCTTGGGCCATGAGGATATTAACGGACAACACCCAAATCATTCCGATCGTCGGTTTCGCGATCCTGGTGAGCATGTCGCCTGGTTAGAGGGCCTGTCGGAATGGCGGGTGGTTCAGTAGGCATACATCGTTGTCACACTTATTTTTTATCCTTTGCTATTAGTAACTGCGTGTATTCAACTTTTGGTACACCTACGATAATCTAAACCTTGGCATAGGTGGCCAGTACCGTGATCAGTACTACATTACTTTGCTATTACTGCGTGTATTCAATTTTTGGTACCCTACAATGATCTAAACCGTTGCATAGGTGACCAGTACTGTGATCAGTACTACATTACTTTCATCCCGCTCATAGATAAGTTGTTTGTTTATATTGTGGCTGATATTGAGACGCTGCGCTCAGTTTCTTTTCATTTACTAGATTGGATTTTCCAACCTATTTCCTATGCACTTCAAGGGCACTTCGGTCGGGATGCCACAGAGGTATGCCTGTATGCATCTGAATACTCATTGTTAGATTCTGCCATTTCTTTTTCTAGCTCAGACTCTCAGGCGCTGACCTATCCCTACATGCAAGCCTGACTGTTGGTCCTCTTGCGTGTCAGGATGGGTTCCTATCGTCTTCTCTCTTTCTTCCTATGGGATATCTTTATTTCCATTTTTTTCGGTGACGTGAACGCCGCCGGATTTTACTTTGTACATTCTGTTCTTTTCTCTCTCCACTGTCTCGTTGACTGCGTGGGATACAATATATGAATATGGTAATCGCTTTGACCAAATGTTCCTTTCGACTACCACTCTCTTCAACCCTCATCTTTGATCACATACCTTCCTAACCCTCATAGAGACTTTGGGTTTATCAAGATGTCCACACGTTGCGTTTTATTTCATTATATAAAATCTTGGTTTTGATGCGATGACTTTTAGCTTTTCCGAAAGACATCGACTTTGACAAGTGGACCACCTTGGCCGACGGTACCGCGGTTCTTGCAAAGAATGCTCCCTACGTCCCCTGCCCAGTATCCGACAACGAACGTCCTTTTCCACGCTCAGATGGTTCATGGGGTCCACACGAGATCACCTTATTGCCCCAGCCATACGATCTTGAACATCCCTATCTTTCCCATATCCTCATCAATAGCAACGACTGCTTTCATCTGCCATCCTCTATTACCTGCCACCGATTCAAGAACAGCGATTTTTATCGTTACCCACCTCTTCCCTGTCGCGGCTACATTAAAGAGACCGTCGTGTGCACTTGGAAAGACGAACTCTACTCTTATCGAAGCCGTGTTCTCTGCTTGTATGATGAGCTGCAAGCAACTCATCCTGGTCCTTATAAGGCTCCCACAATTGCTATCGGACGTGCCGAGGAAACACTGTTCATTATAACCCATAACATCATGTCGTATCGCGACGCTGTCGAGTACACTCGCGGGCTCCAGCGTTTCATTGCCGAGATCCAGGCATTTCTTATCTGGGGGAATTGTCTTCTTGGCCGCTCTTTGAAGAAAACCGAACCCATCCGTCAATGTTTCCGCGGTGCCTATGTCACTTCGTCGACCGATTTCAAACGTCTCTCTTCTTATGGTCTTCCTGTATTTTTCCTTACCGGCTCATCATCATCTGGACTCCCCTCTTCTCGCTATGTTCGAATCACTGAACTCACATCTATCTGCGAGTTCAATACCTGGAGTGACATCAATGTCGTAGGGCACAACAAGGATGTCATCAAAAGAAAACTTATACATAGCAAGCCTTTAATGTTTTACCCTCCTCACGTCGATCATTCGGATCTCCTCGCCTTCGAACGTGCCGCTCGTGGTTACGGCCCTCGACAAGACGAACAATTTTTTGATCGCCGCTTGATTGTAGATTCAATGATTCTTGATGGACGTGGTGAGTTTCTTCAATGTGTTGCTCTTAACCTTTGTTGATTACCTGTAAAGCACCCAAGCCTTCCTTACCTCACAAACCCAAACCTCAAGATAGCGACTGGCGTCGTCAAATCAAGAGGATTCGCGAAGAGTGGCCTGCTTGGGGCTGTGATTGGGATTACTTCTGGCATTACCACGCGACGCAGGACGGTCTTCCTCAATACACGGATCCTGAATCCCCAATCCCATCACACGGCGCGCACTTCACGTACACAGTTCCACCTGTTCACCTACTGTCCAACATTCAATCAGATGAAAAACGTGCCAGAGTATGTTTTACGTGGATTTGTATGCGTCGCATTTGGTTGCTTCGCTATCAAGAATATCGCCTTAAACACTCCTCGCAACTCGTCTCCACGATGAACAAGAATACTCCCTCATCCCCATTCCACCTTCATACCCAAACGTGGCGCGATGTCTTGTCAGGGCATTGGTGGCGGAAGAACAGCTGGCCCTCGCAATCCAATTATGATCATCGTATATTCTGGCGTCATGGTGGTCTACAGATACTTGGCTTTTCACGAGAACAATTGGAGCAAGAATGCGGCGACCCCACCGATGCATATTACTCCCTTTCTGATGACCTGTCTCCTCTCCTCTCTTCTGGCCGTCGTTTAGAGTTCAAGGACTTTGAAAGCAAGACCCTTTGCAACTTGGTCGTCTATGACCTTGCACTCACCAACCACAAACTACAGTTTGAGGAAACTGATGATTTCATCATGCATATAGACAGCTTATCACTTGAAGATCGTCATGCCCGTCTCGAAGCCCGCCAGGACTTGTTCCGTTCGTCCTGGGATATTGTGACGGTCGCATTCCTGTGGCATGATGCTAGTTGGGAATCCACTTTGAATTGGAAACTGGCCATTCCGTGGTATATCCGATTTCGCACTTTTCTTTCCTCCTGGCCTCGCGAAAATGACCACGACGCTATTGACTGGGATAAAGATCTATCAGATTTAGATAAGTGGCGCTTCACCGGCTATGGTCGTAGTCTGGTTATATTTTATCGTCGTTCGGTCATGCGTGTGTTGGGTGTCGCAGTCGCTCCTCTCTTACGGTATCCCTTGGTTGACAATCTTGATCCTATCTTTTTCTCTTTATGATATTTCACGTGATAAAACATATCCTCGTCATAAATATCCTCTTGTTTGCCTTTGTCATGCGTCGTCCATCTTATCCCACCCTGTGTGAGATGGCTCCTCAAAGAGCCAACCGACAAACTCACCAAACACTTCGCCCCCAACAATCTGCCCGACACCTGTTCTCTACTCCGGTAGAAAAGCGAGAGATTGATGTCACCATGCTTGATACACAACAACGTCTCATTCTCGACAAGGCACTCTCTGGAAATAATATATTTTTAACTGGAGCTGGTGGTTAGTCCTAAATGTCCACATATTCAGCTCTAATGGTTTCTATCAGGATCTGGCAAGTCGTACTTACTGCAAGTCATCATTGGCGCTCTCCTTCAAAAATTTGAGCATACCTACATGGTCGCTGTCACTGCAAGCACCGGTATGGCGGGTAGTAGGATTGATGGCATGTCTTTTCTACCCGGTTTGCGTCATGGCACTTATAATCTGTCCATCCACCTTAGGCCAAACAATTCACTCGTGGGCTGGGTTAACTGGATCAGAGAAGACAGTGGCAGATGCGTTGAAGCGAATCCAGGCACGTAAACCGATCCCAGTCGCGGCCTCAGGATGCCTTCTGCCCACCCACAATCCCATAGCAACGCTGGAAAATCTCTTTTATATGTTGGCTGTCCAGCTCGATAACATCTTCAGACCTGCAATGGTGGATTCAACCCTGATCAATCGTCTCGGCTGCTACTCTGGTGGTCCAGCAAGCCCACTCGCAGTGATCAATGTCCAACATGGGTTACGCTATGGCTTCTGCATGGTCAGCATGTCCTGCGATCCTCAGTTCAACTTCATGATCAATGGTCACCAGATGACCATCATCAAAATAGACGGAAACGAAGTGATGCCCATACAAATGGACTCAATACCCATGTTTGCAGGTCAGTGCTACTCCATGGTCGTCATCGCTAACCAGACTGTTGGAAACTGCTGGATTCGCGCCAGTCCACCTGGAGGCACGTTTGACGCGATACAGCGGGGCCCCAGTCCAGGATCCCACCTCAGCGCCCGACCCGTATTAACTCGCATTCAATGAGGGCACACTTCACCCACTGGTGAACCCAGCCACGCTCAGAGTACCCCAAATTGGATATGCAGACATGAACATCCAGCTTGCTCCAAGCATCAACGCGTCGAGATACTTCACCCTCAATGGCGTTACTTATGAAGACCCCCATCCCTGTGCTTCTCCAGATTCTTAGTGGGACGTTGCAAGCTTCGCAGTTGTTGCCCAACGGAAGCATGTATCAACTCCCCACGAACAAGGTTATAGAGATAAGCTTCCCCAATCCCACCGCAGCTCTTAGTGGACCTGTGAGTGCCTTCTCCTGAAACGTTGGTCGCAACTGACTCTTGTGTGTCCTCAGCACCCTATCCATCTTCATGGTGCATAAGGCCCACTTTGACCCTTTTGTCTCTGCCTTAGACAAATGTTTCTTGCAGCACACGTTCTCTGTCGTGAGAGTATCTGGTACCAACACCACCAACTTTATGAATCCTGTCCATCGTGACATTGTGTCCATCGGGTCTGATTCTACCGACAATGTGACCATCCGTTTTGTCACTGATAATCTGGGTCCTTGGTTCCTTCACTGGTAAGTGATGCGACAACCATCCCACGACATCTCATATCTCACATTCTCTTTTCTAGCCACATTGACTGGCATCTCCATCAGTGTGTTCCATTCAATCTTGACTGACCTTGGTGTGTCGAACTCACCTCTGTCCCTAGTGGATTCGCTGTTGTGACGGCCGAGGCAACGAATCAAGTCTATGGAACAGGTTCCAAGTATGTACCTCTCCTTGCTGGGATGAAATTTTGGCGATATTAATCCCACACCGTCACAGCTGCCTGGAGTCAACTGTACAATAGTTAAGCCCGACGGCCATCATACAAGTGGGGGTACTCAAACGATTGAACCTAGGGCGTCCCCTTATCATATGGATATGCAGCTCGGCTCCCCTGTCGTGGCAGTGCTTCAGGCCGGAAGCCCTAGCAGGCTTCGCCCATCCCACATATCCTTACAATCAGGAGATCGTAGTTCACAATGTCATGTACTAACTATATACCTCAATCCACTCTTTCTTTCCCTATGTCACTCACGAAAGTGATCAAAATGCATGGACTAATAGCTGACTATACGTGATGAAAGTGGATTGTATAGTCTACAATAGATGTGTGTAACATGAAATGCCAGAGACGTTCCCTGGAAGCGTGAATAAATCAGAAAAATCCTCTCCATCTGAGTCCTCATTCTCCAAATCAGTGGATGGAGGCCTCACGTTGATGACGGGGGGCAATGGGGCCGCATAGGCAGTGCTGCCCAAAATGGAAGTAAAACACGGGACCCTGCGAATCCTTCCGTCTTATCAATGTGACCTTCGACTCGCCTCGTTGATACAGTCACCAGTCCACGTGGAACCACTTACTTGTTAAGTCTGTCTCATTGGTATGTGTCACACAAAGTAACATTGATCGCTGTGTCGACAGGATTTTGTCTTACAATATAGCTCCACCAATGCCACCCTGCAGTCATGCTGCAAAGTTTTTCAGTGGCAACGTATTCTATGGTAAATACCGAGCAAGGGGGTATGCAGGAGGAGGAGGACATGGTAAGTACCCTTTGCCTTGTTGACTTGGCTGCTTGACCTTATTCTGCAGGTAGCGTGTTTGTCGTCAAAAACTGTCCCACCAACGAAACTGTGGTAATAAAGATGGAGTGTGGCGTCAACCGCACTATAATCGAGCATGAGATCTACCTGAAGTTGCAAAACATCTCGGGAATTCCTCGTTGCCTTGAGGGGTTCCGTTCTATAGATCATGGCTTCATTGTCTTGGAATATCTTGGCAGTACCCTCTACGACCGCCTGCAAGGCTCTGGTGGAGTTCTTGCCATAGACAATGTTCTCGTTATTGGTCGAGCAATGGTGAGTGTAACCATCCACTTCAGCGGCTCAACTACTATGTATGCAGGTTGGAACTTTGCGGGAAGTCCACGCCAAGGGAATCGTACACAGGGATATAAAACCTGATAATATAATGCTCCCACTGAGCGGCAGGTTGGAACCGTATTTGATTGATTTCGGGCATGCAACATGGTATGAAGATGGGGTAGACGAACGGGGATTTCGACCTCTATATGCAGTCGGCACACTGCCCTTCATGAGTATCAATGTGCAAACCGGAGAACGTGAGTTTACCACACATTTACTCAGTCGAAAAATGACCGCTTTCCCAGCCCATACCCGCCGGGATGATATCATATCCCTGGCATATACATTGATCTATCTTGTGCACGGGACTCTTCCGTGGTATCGCTGCAAGGACGCTCGTGAATGTTGCGCACAAAAGAAGGCTTTCCACCCTTCAATGCTTCTCCCTCCAGTACCTTCGACACTCGGAGAACTTTTGGACCATGCCCAGAACCTCAAGTGCGTTACCATCATTTCACCATATTTTGGTTGTTAATTCCTATCCGCAGTCTGGAAGAAGAACCAGATTATTCTTACATGGAGACGTTGCTGCAAGACCACCAGGCAGGTGGCGTGAACCTGTAGACCGAAGAACAAATATACCGTTTCAAGTAGATCTGGACAAGCAGGTCGGTATGTGGCACTGGATGGACGGTGGTGCGGGATGGACTAACCCTTGGGCAGGTCATTTCCTGCCGTTGATGATGATTGTTTCAGTCTTGATGCCTCGAGAATGGCTGGCAGAATAATACGTTCGGTTCAGCCTGAAGGCCTGATGAGTCTGAACGTGACCGCACGTTCAGTTCGCGTTCGAACATGTAGGGTAAAAGCATGAGAGGCTATGACAATAGTCTGTCAGTGTTTGCCTAATAGTAGAAATCAAAATCTATGAAGTTATACCAAAAAGAATTAGCTTGAAAGCTTTAAACTTGAGTCCGTGGTGAGTCCGTGGTGAGTGCGACAATGTCGCGACGCGATACGCTCGAGCGGTTACCTGATATGGTAAGTCGCGGCTCGGCTAATGCCTTCGCGGCTGGCTGATGCGCGTGATCTGCGCGGTTCGACTCCTGGTGCATCCTGTTTGTCTCGAGTGGGTACTGACCATTCTCCTGGCTCTTTTAAGTCGTGTATGACGTATTCGAGGTGTCTGGATCGGTCTTGACGTAACTGTATCGCGAGGTAAGCGATCTTGCTTCCTTGCCTCTGATTGACTTTTCTAGGTCGTGATTTCAGTCGTCCTCGACGACGCGGCGGGTTCGGATGGTGGTTGGGGCGTCTGGGATGATGAATGGGTGGTGTTGATGGCGCTGGTACGTCCACCATCGCGTTTCGTTCACTTTGCCTGTGCTGACCTTTTCGACCAGCTAGCAGTCGCGTTTCGACTCATATCGAGTCGCAGCGTGCGCCGCTCGCTTCGCCATCCCTCCGTGGACCTATCCCATCGTATCCAGCCCGGTTCGACGCGTTTCGGCGCTGCGATTCGCCCTCGACGTCGTCCAACCTCGCTTCGACCTCCTCCTGGCCTCCTGGACCTCTGTCTCGACATAGCGGCTTCATTTCGACAGCGCGCTCGGCCTCCTCGCATCTGGGACGTATCACATCGTGTTCGCCGTCTTCTACAACCTTTTGGCGGTCTCGATAGGCCTCGACGACTCTTCGTTCGGCCTTCTCGCCTATATGGCCTCCTGGCCCTCTACCTCGACACTGCGCCTTCGTTTCGACGCAGAGCTCGGTTCCGTCGGTCTGGTCACCTTCGGGTATGTCCTGGGCACTGGCTCCGTCGATATGGTGTCTCCAATCGACTTCGATCGACCTCGAATCGACCTCGACCCCTATCTGCCCTCCTGGACCTTCTACTCGACTTGACGCCTTCATTTCGACGTCGGGTGCCGTCGTTTCGCGCTCAGGGCCTTCCCATGGCCTCTGGTAATCTTTGGGTACGCTCTCCTTGCCGCTTGGACGCTGATCTTTACAGCTCGGGCGGTATCTCCCCCTCAAGCAGGACTCATCCTCGGCTTGCCAGTGGGGACTTCGCATGGTCGTCGGACTCGCTCGTCTCGATGCTGGGTGTCTCTGGAACCTCATGGGCGTCGTATCCGACGATCTGGCCGCTCAAGTCGACCTCGATTCCTCTCAAGTTGACCTGCTCGCCTCGTGAGCGAGGGATTTCCTTGGATTGGTTTGATCCTGATGGTTCTCTTCACATGTACGTGCGTCGCTACTATGTGCTATCTGTTCTTTTCAGCACTAACATTCCCTGCATACAGATGGCACTGATCTTCAAAGACTCTACGAGATGGATACTGACGATGAAGCGGCCATTCAAGTGGTTGAGGTTGGTCCCGATGCAATAGTTGCCAGGTTTTCGGACGAGGACGAGGACGACATTGATGGTACATATGAAGCATGACGAGTTAGAGGAGGGCGCCGAATCATACGAGAAAACTGTTGTTCACACTTGTCGTATCGTTTCTACATAGCCTGATTGAATGAATTTCTTGCCTACGTACTAGAGACCCCCCAAGAAGCAGTTGAGCGCCTCATTGAACCCGCCTGAAGGAGCGAAGAACTTCATATTTTTCACCGGCTTCTTCAACTCCCTAAGCCACCTTTCGTCCAGGTTCGGCAACTCCTCTGCTTTGACGGACATAGCGGACGACAAGAGAACCTTTGGTATGCCTGTCTGCATCTTCAGTATCTATATAATAGAATTAGTAATATAGTAACATGGGTAGGACGGATAACTGAATCGCGGCACATACGTCGAGATATTCTTGTTTATTGATTGTGGTGACAGAGGTCACGGTAATACCCGACTAGTGACATGTTAGTAAGAGATGTCAGAGATGATAAGGAAACTGACCGCAAAAATAATTGGTATAACTGAGCGGCGGATGAGCTGGTATGCTACGCGAGGAGATACATGACGAGAACGAGCAGTCTCGCTGATTACTGCCCAATCCACAGGAGCCATTCGGTTCTTTGAAGTGAATTCAGAAATTAAATCTATAAGATCGTTAGGTGTCTTGGTGATCGTCTTGGTGAAATCGAGGACATTGATGTTGCCAGTGGTGTATACGTCTGAGGCAACAGGTGAGGACGTGGGGGGGGTTGATGCCTTTCTCGTGGTTTCCGTATATGTTTGTTTCAGGGGCCAATGCAACTGGCAAAAGAAGAGATGTGTTTAATTGGATAGAATGATGCCTGGAAGCTTACCGCAGGGGAATAGACAATGATATCTTCCGTGACGTCAATTTCAAACCGCCCGAGCTCTGTGTCAGACGATTCACAGACAAATACTTCGTCAACGAAGTTGAACTGGACTGGTCCACGTCCTGAGTATATGAGAAGTTTTTTCCCTCGTATGGAGGGGAGGTTTGCAGGGTCGTTAAGCGCGTTCAAGATAGTCTTGACCAGAGTGGTCAAAAGGACCCTGTTTGGTTTCGGTAGGTTGTCTGGCGGTGCAATGACGGTAAGGTACGTGGGCATGGATGGTTCCTCGAGAGTGAGGAACCGCAGGGAGACTTCAGTTCCACTCATGTCAGAAGGAGTGAAGAAAAGAACAATGTGAATCTATTCTGAAAGGGGGCTTCAAATATAACATCAGATCGATCTAACATGGTGTCCTGTTATCACGCATGTGGCCTTAATCCTGGAGTTCTCATTGGTGGGTCATTCAAGGGGGTTGCGAGCCGCGACCAATCGAACCAATCGACTCCTTCGCACGATTTGGCCAAGCAGCCAAGAAAGAACACGGCTATGATAACGTCAAAGTCTCTTCCAGCGCATGGGACACCAACCTTGTTGCCGTATCCGCAGTAAGTGCTAACCCACGCCCAGTGTATCGCATTTGATCCACTTCTGTATAGCGCTACATTAGCATCAACTGGTCTGCATCGGGTGGTGGTGCTTTTGCCGTACTTCCACTACCGTTTCCGTTTGGTTCGAGCACACACGACGTACCTTCCAAACTCCCCGACATCATTCCCCTCGCTCGCACTCACACCGCAGCCGTTCTTGACACTGCTTGGTCACCTGCCAACGACACGCTCGTTGCTTCTGCCTCTGAAGATGGTACCTCTCTCCTTTGGAAGGTACCTGATGGCCTTTTTGATGGCTGGTCCTCGGACGGTTGGGAACCTCAAGACTTGGACCCCGTCGCAAGGGTCGATGTCAGCCCCAAAAAAGTCGGCCAAGTTCTCTGGCATCCAACTGCCGCCAACGTATTAGCTACTGCATCTGGAGAACATCTCGTGAAGCTTTGGGATCTTGCCGATCCGTCGCGTCCTCGATCTACCCTCAGTGGTCACGGTGATACCATTCAGTCCTTCGCTTTCAACGTAACTGGCACCATTCTTGCGACTACTTGCAGAGACAAGAAAATCCGTCTCTTTGATCCTCGCACGGATGCTGACCCTGTCCGCGTTACCGAAGGCCATGGGGGTATCAAAGGCACAAGGGCGGTCTGGATGGGAGAGCACGATCGCATCGCGACCACCGGGTTCAGTAAGATGAGCGACCGACAACTTAGCATTTGGGAAACCGGAGGACTTGCAAGCGTGAAGACCATCACGATCGATCAGAGTGCTGGTGTGATCATGCCCTTCTGGAGCGACAATGGTATCCTGTTCCTTGGTACGTTTATTTGGTTTCTGACGTTCTATGTGTTCACTGATCACATCCACCACAGCTGGCAAGGGGTTTGTCTGTCGCTCTGGATGCCAGGTTTGTTGCTTAGCTGATGTTTGACAGGGATGGAAATATTCGGTATTATGAGTACGAGTCCGACTCGTTACACTCCCTCGCGGAGCACTCGACTTCAAACCCACAGCGTGGCATGTGTTTCCTTCCAAGACGTGCGCTAGAGGTTTCCGAATGCGAAATTGCAAGGGCCTTCAAGGTTACCAGCAATGGTGTGGAGCCTATTGCATTTATCGTGCCT
>JBBPMD010000616.1:0-17404 GCA_038090095.1 Zangia roseola | reverse complement strand
CCCCAAAGTGCGCACACAATCACAATCACGTGCAAGCCGTTGGTCGCCATGTTATTTTTAGATTCGGCAGGTGTGCGGGGGGCAAGTTCGGTTGAATCGATGACCACTACCAATGGCGAGCTAGTACAAGCTTCCAAACTCGCTCGGGGGCCGGGACCGCTCCACTAGTTGAAAACCATCACAACCCATCGCAGGGACACCCTGAAGTCTTGGCTCATTCAGATGAAACGAGGGTGCTATCTGGGCGTCGCCAAGATCTAACGGTTGCTTTCTTGCCACTACGTCCACTGTAGTGCCACTGGAAATAATCAACATATTTGCCGGTCGTATCAATTTGGAAGATCTCAGCAGGCACTGATGCGGCGCGATTCATGTCCATCGTCTGGGTCTGCTGGGCCACTCACGAATTTACACGATATGCGTGTCGTTCCCTAAACATCCTGGGCGTAGCATCAGGTGGATCTTCCACTTTCAATCTTCCGAATCACCTCCCATGTCGATGGGTATGTGCTAGTGAAACGACCTAGTGTGCTGGTCATCACTGTCGCTCAAAGCCTCGGTAATATTTGCCGTCTCCGCGCCGCGCGCGAGCACGGACAGAACTTAGGTCCCCTTGATGTTATGTCATTATCCACGAGGAAATGGTGCGTAAAGATCGCTCTTACTTCTGTGTTCACTTGTCTTTCCAGGTTGCATACATGGTATGGACAAACTAAGATTCAACAATACTAGAAAGCAGTTATCACGCGGTATTCGAACCACAAATTTAGCCAGCAGTGTGTTCGCACACAACCCGACTCCACATATCTATTTATCCAGGACACGCACAGAAAGTAGAACTGAGCTACGGAGAATAAGTGACGGATTCATCCCTCGGTGTCAAACTACTTATATAATTCGAAAGAAATAGTTACGAAGTCCTCACGTAAATGTCCCTTGGAAAACGTTCTGGAAAACGAGTCCCTCAGTCCGGTGACTGAGCAAGAAAATCAGGTCCGATCGTCTATGCGAGTGCGCGCGAATTGCAACGTGTCCCTCAGCAGGTTCCTCCCCTGGACTGGCACTAAGAGCCTAGGGCATACCACTCAGCTATGTGTGATACAGCGATCAATATCCTTGCAGGTTGTGGCGAAAGCAGGCGACATACATGGAATCTGTTCCTGAGCCACTTGATCCACTGCCTCTGCCATTACAACACCGAAACCGCTAGAAACAGGAGTCAAATTTAAAAGCAACTCAGTCAAACCGGACCAACGTACTGGTTGAGATGCCAGTCAATGTGACTAGTATTATCAGTTTGTGAGATCGCGATGGTTAAAGGACGCTCGATAGGGTCACTCACCAGTGAAGGAACCAAGGCCCTGGGTTGTCCGTAGTAAACCGAATAGTGACGTTGTCCGTAGTGGAATTGCCGATAGACACAACGTCGCGCCGGACAGGATTGACGAAGTTGGTGGTGTTGCTTCCCGCACTTCTCACCACTGAGAATGAATGCTTTGGAGAGACGTTTCAGTGAGAGGTAAAAGAACAAAAGAAGGAACGTACACCGTGCAGATGGATAGGGTGCTGAAAAAAAGCGTGTAGGTCAGCTCGGAACGATGTCTCGCGGGCTTGTACTCACGGGACCGCCAGAAGCGCTAGAAGGGTCGGGGAAGCTTATCTCGATCACCTTGTTCAGAGGAAGTCCATATATGCTTCCGTTTGGAAGTAATTGTGAAGCTTGGGTTGCTCCACTGAGGATTTGGAGAAGAACAGGAACAGAAGGGTACTCGAACGATACATTGTTAAGCGTGAAGTATCCAGATGAGTTCACGGAAGGAGCAAGTTGAATGTTCACGTCCGCCTGCCCGAGCCCTGGAGTCCCTGGAGCTGCTGGGTTGACCAGTGGGTGAAGATTACCCTCGTTGAATGCGATTTCATAGGGGCCAGGTGATGAAGTGGGATCTTCGTCTGCTGCTCCTTGATACCGTAGGATGGCCATGTTTTGATTGTTGTCGAACGTAGAACTGGGTACACTGCTCAAGGCGCGGATCCAATAATTTCCAACCGTCTGGTTTGCAGTGACGACAACAGAGTAACGTTGTCCAGCATCGATGGGGATCGAATCGACTTCGACAGGTTCGACTTCATTCCCATCTACTTCGATGATCGTCATACGATGACCATCAATCGTAAAGTTGAACGAAGGACTGCATGATGTGGAAACGACGCGGAAGCGGTAGCGTAGTCCTTCTGTGACATTGACGACTGCGAGCGGTGTTGATGGGCCACCATTATAGCGACCAAGCCCATTGATCAGAGTTGCGTTCGCATCAAGTTCTTGAAACACTGTGCTGAGTATGGGGGCGGGGGTATGATACCTGAACCTGGGTCACCCCCGAAAACTTTGCATGACACAAGATTTTACTTACCAATCCGAGAGGGTGATAACCGTCGTTTCTGTTGCGAAGTTACGATTCAAACGTATTCCAGAAATTTGACAGAGACTTACCATCGTCGACGTCATACATGTCTGCCAGTGGGTCGTCTGGATCATAAATAACTAGTGGTCCTCGAAGTCCGTCGCAATATTGGGTATGATAATGTGAGTGGTACCAATACGTTCCAGTCTGACCGGTTGGCGTGAATTGATATGTGAACGATTCCTGCTGACCAATCGGATACTGAGTGATCCAAGAAACACCATCAGCCCAGCTGGTCCCTTGCTGAAATATTCCATGCCAATGCTTGAAAGGTACGTGAGTATGTCAATCTCGAAATGGAATGGATAATGGCCTACGACACTGGTGTTCAGGAACATAGAATCATCGGTGAGTTCGTTGGAGACTTGAACAGAAAATTCATTGTTCTACACAGGTCAGTACGTCGTCCTGAACTTGATGTTGTCAGATCCTCACTTTTTGAGCTTGGATTAATGGTCCAGGGAATACACCATTCACAAGCGTAGCTCTGAAGAATATCATTAGGGGCATGTGTGAAGTTGTACTGCACAGCAACATACGATCGGCTGAACCCGTCCGGTGCAATGTTACCGTTCGCGATAGTAAGTTGGGCTGTAGGACCCAACGTGACGTTTGATGACCTCGTGGCAAAACTGTTAGAAATTGACAGTGCGTTAGACGTGAGGAATAGTGAAAAGGCAAATATAGACAGAGAGTACATGTCGAAGGGATTGGAATGGAGGATGGGCTACCTAGGCACGTTTGGGTTCCTTTTATCAGGCCCTCCACAGATCGATCCGGCATGATCACAAGGAGCTATGTCTTCGCTTCCATTGCGTTACAGTTGATTGATACCATTCAAGCACTATGACGTGTTACGTTCATGAAACCATCCGGATGGCCCTCACCGTCGTTTAATTTTCATCCTAGGCAGTCCCGTTTCATTGCAACGCTGGCCAAGGAACACAGAAAAGAGCGGGATAGGGTAATTATAATTTCATAAGTTGGGCTTGCGATGGCCCTCGCTGCCGCAACTGGACCGAAAGAGTTTAGATTAGTCGACAGCAAGAAGGCGGCATCATGATGCACACCTGCGGAGGACACGTAATGAGGATAGATACAATAACCACAGCCAACCTAGATTTGTGCATCTGGCTACGAGTAGCGTCAAGGCAACCAGCTGGAGAGTCCAACTTTGCAACGGAGAACATACTCTCAGTGGCAAGCACAGTTTGGGTGGACTCCGTAATCTAGGAGAACTTGACGTGGTCATGTCATCGTTGATCTCCGTTGTGGTAGATCGGTTGGAAGTTTCATCTCTTTGGCCATACGACTTGGGAGTATCGAGAACTACGGCGACTACAGGGGCAATCAGTAACAAGATGACGTAGTCATTTGGGCTGTGCCCTGCTTTTTGATGCCAATCATAGGACACTGCCGCGTACGGTAGCACCCCGAAACACAGGGTTGGCGCTCCGCAATAGTTTCCCGAGTCCCGACCGTACACAGAGGAGTCAGCGGACGTGGAGTCATTGTGGAGCTGTGGCTGGCGGGATAGCGTGGCGACTTGGAACGCGGACGGCTGGGACGCACAGTTTCCGAAACCTGCAAGCCGGGTCCATTCAGCAAGTGAACCTAATTGCCGGGGAAATGAATCACTTGCCCAGCCTACGCTTGTTGTTTGATGCGATTCAGCCTTTTGGCCAACTTGTGACGGACGTCCGCAGCTAAATCACATAAGAGTGCGGCATTAAGGCTAATATTGCTGCCGAACTCAGCGAAGCCGAACCGGCAATATTGAACAACCTGGCAATTTGCGACGCCGCATCTGCCAAGACGACTCTAACGCTCAGTACTATAAACTTGCTCGCCATAGTGGCAGGAAGGCCTGAGCTGCCGCCTTGCCCGTGTTGTTCTATGAGAGAGAAAGGGCTCGGAGCTGACCCGAAGTGAACATAGCCAGGGATATTGAACGTTGAGCTTGTATTCTCCTATCCCAATTACTGGATGCTGAGCATCTGCTGTGTACATCAAACTCAGGTACTTTGTATCCGCTCATCTCCGAGCGACTAGCGCTCAATACCTTTTTTCGCGTCCTATGCATTTCAAAGGTGCACGGCGCGGCTTGAAAAGTAAAGTTTCAAAGCGGAATTCCACTCATTGCAATACAGTATTCTAAACCCCTAAGTGCAAGAGAACCATGCAGAGGATTCCCCGATTGTACCAGTGCGAACGGCAGAGTTACGATGCAAATGATTGAGATTGGTCCGTAGCCGCAGTTCCGCCCAGGTATTAAATAAATTATTAACGGCTGTACGGATTAAGTGATTGTGCAACGATGATATGACGCAGACAAGAAAATTATATGATAGAAACAGCTCAAGGTATCAAATCAAAAAGGCACAGGGTATCAAGGTACGGAAGCAGACATAGAAGGGAAAGTTCCAGTCTGTGACAATGCAGACAACGAACTGAAGGTCGGCGCCATGGTGCTGATGTCAGTGTGAGAACTTGTTTTGCCGAGGCTAGCCTGCGATCTCGGGCCGGAGAGTGTCGGAACTGCGCTTGAATTGGTCGAACTCGATTGCGCGGTAATGTCAAAGGCGTCAAAATTGAATCCACCGGTGGTGTTGGAGAGTGCAGTACCCTCCTGAACATTTGCAGGGCAAAGGTCGTACCAAGCATCTGCGATCGATAGATCACCTAGCTAACCGCTGACAAACTCTTTACATACCTGGCACGACTACGTCCTGCTGTAAGGTAGCCGCGTTTGGAGCCTCTGCCATGATCACAGCAAAGCCACTGAAGCCAAGGTCAGCAAATGAAAGGGATCGAGTAGGATACGTACTGATGCAAGTGGAACTCAATATGGCTGATGACGTTTCAGATTGGTTACTCATAACTTGTCAACTCACTTACCAGTGAAGAATCCAAGGACCGGGATTATCTGTCACGAATCGAAAGGTGATGTTGGACCCTTGTGCTTGCGAGCCCATCGAAACAACATCCCGTATGACAGGATCGATGAAATTCGCGGTGTGGTTCGTAGCTGTACGAATTACGTGGAAATTGTGCTGAAACTCTGCTCAATAAAAGTCGTGGAGATCGCCAGAGATTTACTCACGCCGTGGAGATGGATGCCGTGCTGTGGTGCGCAAAGAAATATCAGTCGACGTTGAAATGAACACCAACAAGCTTAGAGGACTGACCGGAGGACCCCTAGCACCTCCAGGGGTGCGATCGTTGGCGGGCATGTGAACCTCGATGACCTTATTCCTGGGTAGTTCGTACACGCTGCCACGGGGGAGGAGTTCCGTCGGATGGCGAGCACCGCTCAATATCTGAAGAAGAACAGGTGCGGGTGGACTCCTGTAGCTCACCCCGTTGATAGAGAAGCTGATGCCGTCGGACCCAGGTACGAGGTTTAGGACGACGTCAGCCTTACCCAGCTCCGGAATGCCGGGAGCACTGATCTTGTCGAGAGGATGGAGTTGACTCTCTTCGAAGGGCACGGCGACCGGTTGTTGTTGGGACGTTGGATCCCGTGTCGGCGCGCCAGCATAACGCAATATGGCCGAATTCTGCCCATCGATGAACGTTTGGTTACCGTGGTTGGGCAATGCACGTATCCAGTAGTTGTCGGCTGGTCGAGTGGTTGCGACCACAACGGAATATCGCTGTCCCGCCATGACCTGAATCCAGTCAGCTTCTTTTGGAACGATCTCCACGCCATCCACTTCGATGATTGTCATGCGATGGCCGTCGATGGTGAAATTATGCCAGGCGTCACAGGATATCCCGACGATACGGAATCGATAACGCTTGCCACCTTCGACGTCGACAACTGAAAGAGGTGTTTTCGGTCCTCCCGAGTAGCGTCCTTTCCCATTGATAACGGTCACATCGGGAATAAAAGGGGGAGGGACTAATTCCGCGGGTATGTGCCACCTGTGCGGCGCTCAGGACACCAGAATCTCCAGAGTGATGTGTAGCACTCACCAGTCCCCAAGGGTTATGACAGTATTCTCTGTCAAAGCGAGGTTACACATTAAAACCTGGTCAAGCGCACTCATAACTGGAAGACATACCATCGTCGACATCGTATAGATGAGCATGGGGGTCATCTGGGTCATAGATTACCAGTGGGCCGCGGACCCCGTCGCAATATTGCAATCTGTGGTGAGAGTGATACCAATAGGTGCCCGTTTGGTTTTCGGCGTTGAACCGATATCGAAAGCTCTCTCCCGGTCGGATTGGACATTGGGTGACGAAAGCAACGCCATCGGCCCAGTTGGATCTGTTTTGGAATATCCCATGCCAGTGCTAAAGTAAAGGACACGTCATGGACGCACGAGCGAAGCACGGACACAACTTACGATCGTGGTCGTTAACTCCATGTTGGGGTCGTTTAGATTGTTGAAGACATCGATTGAAAAGTCGTCTCCCTGGTAAGGGATGAATTCGCGACTCATCAACAAGGAAAAAAAATATGTATGAAGGGCGAACCTTTTGCGCCTTGATGAGCGGACCTGGAAAGGTACCACCAGCCAAAGAAGCACTGAGACTATCGTCAAAAAACAAACACGCCCGGAAAGAGAGATACCAACCTGCGGAAGACTCCATCTGGGGCGATGACCTTGTTCGCGATCTCGAGCTCGCCGTTGGTAGCGTCGATAATACCGGGGGGATTGGAATCGTCGGACCGAGTCGTACGAACACGTGGGGCGGATCTGGACACGAGGGAAACCGCCTCCAAGGAGCGGACGACAGAGAGAAGGAAGATTAAAGAGGTTAACGAGAACGCGTGCATTTTGAGGGCGCGAGAGTCGAGACGAGGCAAACTTGAGGGCTTGAGAGATCAACGAGCTCAGAGATGGCAGGGAGGATGGGAGGCATCGTCCTCGAGCTCTGCCCTTAAATGCATCCGAAAAGGTTTCGCTGTCGTCAGTGCGATTCGAAACTGATACCATGATACTTGTCAGACATGTCTGACCGGGTCGATCCAGACGGTGCCATCGTGGATTTGAACTGGGCTGGTCGTTATCATGATGCCGTTCAGTAATACTCCAGTTGTAACTCCGCAGGTCCCCAAGTTGCTGAGTGATGGGCAAAGGAACGAAGAACTTGTCAGGACTATCCCATTTCGCCAAACAAGCTTTTCAAGGTCCTGTCCCAGGAGTCGCGTCAACCTCGTCCCACCCCGACGTCGCTCTAACTAGCAACACCCAATTTAGATCGATCGCACACGACGTCACACAGCTTGTACCACACTACAGAAACGCCTCCCAAGTCCCTGAACATCTACAAAAATGTATAGTATCCCTCTGTCCTTTGTCCACGCTCTCATGGTTCACCACAGACTTTTCTCAGCGAAAACGCTATTTCACCCTCTATGACCAGGGATGCCTGTTGGATGAGGAAGGGTGGTACAGCGTCACTCCCGAACTGATTGCAAACCAGATCGCAGGGCGATGTCGGTGTGATACAATCCTCGATGCCTTTTGTGGCGTCGGCGGAAACGCCATCGCATTCGCAAAGACGTGCGAGCATGGTGCGTACGTCCTGATTTTTTACTCCGTCTCGCATTTTGACGCGCGTCTCGTTACAGTGATTGCGCTAGATGTCTCTCCAGTACGGTTGGCCCTCGCGAAACACAACGCGGGCATATATGGTGTCGCCGATCGCATCGAATTCATCCTGGCCGATTATATCTCCTTTGCACATGCCTACGCCTCTCGCCCAGCTGGAAAACGACCCATCGATATCGTCTTCCTCAGTCCCCCTTGGGGGGGTCCGGATTATATACGACAGGGAAACACTGACCTCGAACTGGTTCACGGGAGTGCAGACGCTGCCGAATTCAGTCTTACTCAAATCAAACCTATCCATGGCGCCGACCTCTTCCATCTGACCCGAAAAATCACTCGAAATGTGGCTTATTTTTTACCCCGGAATATGAGACTGGACGAGATATCGGCATTGCTGACGAGGGGCACGCAGTCGCCCGACCAAAACTCGGCTGAACTGGTGGAAGTCGAGGAAGAGTGGATGGGCGCCAAGTTGAAAGCTCTCACATGTTACTTTGGCGGCCTTGCAGATGGCCAGCAGCATCTTTTCTAACCGCAATCGTACTTGCTGACATCGCAATCCCTATTAGTAACGTTAATGTGCCCCCGGCAATGTTGTTTGATCACCAATTGCCTCCTCACAGGAGCAGAGCGAATTGTATACTGCGCGTTTTGAAAGTTTGCGTCCGCGTCACTGCCACGAGGATGGCTCGGAGGTAAGACTCGTGGCAGTGTGATCATCTGTGTGTGCTAATTTCACAGCCAAAGATAAATCCCCACATATATAAATGCCCGCCGTCGGACACAGCCATCTTTCGTCATTGGCATAAGCGCTATTTCCGACTAGCCAGCTGCGGCTGCCCGCCTTTCTCCAAACAGATTCAGAGTATGATTGTGACAGTCCATATAGACGCCGAGATCCGCGCATCGCCAACGCCAGTGTCCTTCCGTTCATCTTCTCCTCTACGACGACAGGGAGGGTCATCAATGTATCAATGCATCCCAGTGTTTGTTGTCAATCGTACAAATGGCTCCCATCGCCGAAGTGATAGGGACCGACGACTCCGGCCATTTACAGAACTCGCGGACCCGGCAATTCGGCACGCACGTACGCACCAACCGGCTTGCCATTTGCGCAGCGTAGAGTGATTAACGCATACCGTGATGATAGCCGAGCCGCTGCACCACTCCAAATGAAAGCAGGGCACTGCAATGCAACGATTGTCATGTTGACAGCCTGCTGTCACGGTACCGCCGCGTCAATCTAACTGCCGTAGGTTTGATGTGACAAGACGGTATTTTCCTTGACACCGCCGGCTATGCGCTCCCTAAGACACGGGAACGGATACCGGGATGTGGGGAATACATGCCCTTCTTCCAGCCGCTTGAATGACGTCCACACGTGACCACCTCGAATATACGTCCTTGGTCATATTCCGTGTCGGGAATGAACAACAATCCAGACATGATGTTCGTAAAGGAGAACAAGGTAACACTATGACATCCAGTCGTACCGAGAACACATATACTTGGCGAGTCCGAAAGTCTGCGTCCACCTAGGGTCAATGATAGACGATGTACGCCACGGACAACATCCTCTGTGCCTAGATTGAGTTCCCCTTTGACGACAGAAAAACGTTCGATCCACCTTTGTGATCCCCGCCGCGTTCCTGACGTAGACACGCTTGTCTCGTCAGGCTCGTCTGTTCCACACGTCACGGGGAACGCGCCCTCCATCGGCTAGTCGTGCGACCACTCGACATCCATATGGCATCGTCCACCCCATATCTCACGGCGACCCCTCCGGGTTCGGATCCGGTTCAATAATACATACCGACGTAAAGCATGCCTCATCCACGCACGATTCTCCAGGATGCGCGGTCGAGGAGAATCGGTGTACAGCCAGAACCAGTCGGCAACCCTGTCAAAAGCCATTTGTCGGTGAAGTACCACAACTTGAAAGTACATGTTCACTTACGCACACCGACAGGACTGACAACACCCAACTGGATATGGAGAGTAAAGTGATCCTGGGTTCAGGGCGTGCAATATACATTAAAATGAGGCACGTACTAGAAGATGATGTCGCCGTATCTCGTGTCAAGTAAAAGATATACGAAGCCAACGATGAGCACGGCTTTCATGAATGAGACAGTACCGCACCATCGATTTAGAATGAAGTGTGATCGGAGAGGAGGATGGAAGACATACCACAAACCGTAAACGACACAACGCTACCTTCCCGTGTCACAGATGTAACGAGGGCGGGCTGTTGTGTACAACGTAATGGACTCTTGAAAAGCGTGAGGATGATGATAGAGAGTTGCGTGGCCAAGGCAACGACACTAAGAGCACGATGAGATTAAGCCCGGATCTGCAGAGAAATGAAAATACCTGAAAAGAACATAGAGAAGTGGAGGTTTGTCGAAAATACAAAGCTTGTTGAAGTATGCGTTTCCGACGATGATACTAAGGCTGACAGCAGAACATGAAATCTCGATAACCAGGAAAAGAGCGAGAAGGGCAAATATCCGTCTACTGCGACCCCACAGTGCGTAAACTGTAAGATACATCATGCACACGATCGCAGGAGGACAAGAAGAGATAGTACCTCTGATCATGAGCAATCCCTCAACGACCGCCAGAAATATTTCGACGACGGCTCCCTGATAGGCAACCCACATCCGACATATCGATACCGAGAACCCACCATACTGTTCCATTCGGCGCACAAACAAGATATTGATTCTGTTACCCAGAAAATGGTCGATAACTGCGCCAACAAACAGTGTCCCGCACATACATGTGACAGCCAAAGGGCACATAACGACAAAAGAGATATATCCACTTGTGTACCGCCGAGAGGGGCTGACTATGGCGCCCATAACCGCACGAAGATGAGTATAGATGAAAGAAGGTATTGAAGCATGAAATACGCACGGCCATATCCAAGTGATCTCCTCGTCAAGACATATGAACCAATCCCAAACCACAAGGACGAGCGCTGACACTGTATAACAAGCACCGTCAATATAGAGTTAGACATGGCACATCGGACGCACCTGCATTGAGGGCCGTGTCGCGAGAGACCCAGAAATCCTGCGGGGCCAGTGTGTCCATTAGAGGTCCATTGAGTGAAAGTCCAAGATGCGAGGGGAAATGCATGCTACATACCTGCCACGATGTGTTCTACAAAAGGTCTAGTCTCCCTAGCGGTGTTGCCGTAATAAATGCTGTCACCTACTGCCACGCAAGGCCGCAACATGTTGTCCCGATAGGGAGAAACAGGGAGAAGAAGCACCACACGGCCCCTCACACGAGACGGAGGCCGAGGAAGCGTGTCAACGTGGGTAAAGGAGACATCCTTCAGGGGGGGATTGCAAATATCGTGACCGTCGTTAACGTTGTTTGTCAAGCCGGGCCGTCGATGATACGTGCTGTTCACCTCGGAACTTTATCTTGATTAAGACGGCTGCCAAGAGAACGAATGGAAGCACCCTTGCTAAGTACTTTTGTAATTATCGGGGGATATTTCGGGTGCCTGGCCAACTATATGGTTCGTGTGGACGAGGGCCAGAGAGTCCACTACCAATGTAATTCACAGGACACCGCACCGCCGCCTGAGTTAGGTCCCCTCCTTTGCCATAGCATCCTCGGCGCAAGAGTTCGCCGCTGATTGGGGCGCCAGCCTGAGTACGGTGGGAGCATTGACGGCTCAAGGGAGGTGATAAGAACTAACAGCAATGTCGTCAGGAAACAGCATCGGTACAAAGTTAGAAAGTTACGCATTAAGCGCTAGCCAGCCAGGTAAAGGGCGGCGAAGAGGCGGTCCGAGCCAGCTAAGCTGTTACTCACTTGGTAAATATTCGAAGTTTCTGATGCGGCCTTGCGGGACGTAGTGAGTGAAAAGCAGTATTTGAATGTCAGCTGAACAAAAACCCTTACAAGGAAACTCGAGCGCAATGACTCAACTTGACTCCCCTTCTTTGACCTGCCCATACGTGACATGCCATCCTTTCCCTACGTGATTATCAACGCCTTCACGCGTTCTGCTCTGGGAGGAAACCCAGCGGCCGTCGTGCACCTCCCCCGCGGCGCCCTCAACCCCGCACAAAGCATCATGGATATCCCAACCATGCAGGCTGTCGCCAAGTCGTTGGCTCAGCCTATCACCGTCTTTGTTGCATCCGCATCCCCCGAGACCGACGACGGGCTCTTCGACATTCGGTTCTTCGTCCCCGACTGTGAAGTATCTCTCTGCGGGCACGGGACGTTGGCCACCACCATGGCGATCTGCAGGGATCTGCTTCCAGGTGTGGACACGAACAGAAGCAAAGAAGGTGCAGCGTTACGTTTCAGAACGCCTGAGGGCCTGATCATCATCGCCAGAGCCGTTCCTCAATCCTGCGCAAACGACGATGATAGCGGTGATTGCGACGGAGGCGCGTTCTACGAGATCGAGCTCGCCGTCACGCCTGTCGAGCCGCTGTTGGGTACCGACAGGGATCGCGTACACCAAGCGGTCGCACGCGCGCTCCGAAAAGAGGCGGCCTGCCTCGATATTCAATACGTTGCTCGCGGAACGGGGTCGTTCTCGTGTTTTCTCATGGTAGTGCTCAGCGCCGACGAACAACTCGATGGTCGGGACATCGACACGCAGGCGCTCGTAAGTGTTTCGGTTCCTGTTGTACCCGAGACGTCCTCGCCGATCGTTGTCACAGCTCGACGTGGGCCCGTTTTCCATCACTAGTCTGTCCCATCTCAGCCCGGGGAAAGCGCACGTGTTGGAGTCACGCGTATTTGCGCCTGCCAACGGACTCCCAGAAGATCCTGTCTGTGGGAGTGCACATACACTCATGGTGCCTTACTATGCGTCGCTGCCCGAAAGTAGAATCAAACAAGGACAGCAGGCGCACGTCAGGCAAGTCAGTCCGCGAGGAGGGGACCTGTGGGTCACGCTCAGCGAGAGGAGCGAGGTTATTACGTTTAGGGGGAATGGAAAGTTGTTTGCAAGAGGAGAACTGATGCTCTGACTGGATTGGACGCACTTGGCATAGATCCAGTATTTAGACGCTGCTGTGGAAGGAACGGTCAAGTAAAGCTTACCAGGGTTTATTGAGAACTTGGAGCCTCCGAGTAAGTGTCATGTAATTAAGCAAAAGCCAGGTGTTAGGATATGAATGAGTATCGCAAGATCAATAGCTGGATCAGCCGGTACGGGGACTCGATTCATCTATGTCCAGAAATATTAGAGAACATCGACTATTAAAAAACAAATCTGAAGTAAGCATGTTTGTGCCCACTGCCCAGGCGTCGGTATCAACAAGATCGCCGCATCAACTCGATGATCGAGTTCTCCGATGGCCTTAGGAGGTCTGTCCTTCTGACTGTGTGTAAAAAAAAGTCACCCGTCCTCGGTAAATCCATCGGTCGCTGCAATCGATCAATCACAGAGATGATAAGTAAACAATATTTGAATCACTGCAGATATCCAAGATTTGACAACACCTAGACCTAAAATACAATGGGCTCAAGCTTAAAAATAGCTTGAATGTCCGCAGGTAAGCCGTGACTAGGAATGCGACGAGGCTTGAAGGATTCCGTTCGACCTTGCGATGCCGACCTTTCCCTTTGTGATCGTCAATGCCTTTACGCGTTCTTCCCTTGGAGGGAACCCAGCGGCCATCGTCGCTCTCCCCCGGAGCACCCTCGACCCCACCGCGTCTCTCTCCACACCGGTCATAGACATCGACACTATGGGCGCCGTCGCCAAGTCAATCACCCAGCCCATCACTGTATTCATCGCACGCCCATCCGACGAGACCAACGACAACCTTTTCGATATCCGATACTTTTTACCCGGTTGCCAATTACCCACCTGTGTCATGGCACGTTGGCAACTACCATGACGATCCATCAAGGTCTACTCCCTGAGTTGATGTTGAGAGGAGATGGCGAGTTGCGCTTCAGAACAGCGTCGGGCTTGATTATCAACGCCTGCGCTGTCGCTGATCATAAAGAACATGATCAACTCGATTCAGGTGGCGCGTTATACCAGATTGAGCTTCCCGTCACATCGGTCGAGCCGATCCACGGAGCAGCGAGGGATTGCGTGCACAAAGCAGTAGCGCGAGCGCTCCGGAAAGACGCGGCTCAGCTTGATGTTCAGTTTATCGCCCGCGGCGTGGGACGGCTCTCGTTCCACGTCATGGTGGTACTCAACGCCGAGGAACAACTCGATGGTCGGGATATTGATCCATACGCCCTCGTGAGTGTTTCGGTCATTGAGCGAAACACAACACGTACTATTCACTCAGAAGTGCTCTCTCCATGAGCCTCGCTACAATAGCTATACATACTAACCAACGTTCACTGACTGCTATTGGCACACCATCACATTTCATGTTCCCCCGGCACCCTTGCGGTTGTACGTCGCAGATAAGCAATCAATCCTCATGAAAAGGTGGGGATGTTGAAGACTCACCGTCCTTCGCACACTATGCAAATTAACTCCAATGGTGACTGCCCCCACGTGCGTTATCTTGATCTTCTTCAACTCGGGAATCAATGCCTTGGTGACCTTGTCCGTTTGTTCCTCTGAATGCCCAAAGACCAGGAACTTCTTCGGTAACTTTTTCCTTTCGGTCGGCAGCTCAAGCAGAAACTTATCTAAGCCCTCCTTGTTAAAGCCGTGGCTCGTGGCAATCGTCGTTTGGATGGGATAGAGACAATGTTCAGTGACGGCAACACCGTCAATGCCAGCGAAGTTGGGGTTATCGGGATGCCAGTAGAAAGGAGGGGGAGTCTTTTTGAGGTCGACAGCGGCCGGCCACGACTTCAGAGTACCAAAGGAAAGGGTAGTGGCGTCACCCAGTTTCTTCCCACCTTTGTACCAGTGGACCACAATGTCATTACCCCTGGAGAGAAGGCGATGTACGATTGATTCGAAAAGTGCACCAGCCACTGTACGACCCTTCGAGGAACCCATCATGGCATTGAAGAACTTGACTATCTCCATTTCTTCCAGGAAAGCCAGCATGTCAATCACCTGATCTTCGAGCCACTGAGTCGGGATGGATATGGCATGTCCGCGGCGAAAAGGAATGCCATTTACGCGAAAGGGACGGATGAAGAAAACCGGAGACGGTCCACGGAGGTCTAGAGCTTGAAGTTGGGTCAGGACAGCGAGAATTCCATCCGTGTCCTTGACATATCCGTTTATCTTCGAGCGGATGTCTTCTTCATGCCATCCCTCCATTCCTAGATCACCATAGTGACCAAGCACTGTACGAGGAACAGCACCCCATTTAATAGCAAGGTCCTTCATAATTTGGACGTTTTTGCCCATGATGTGGCTAAAAACACTATTCATATAACTGTTCAACGACGATAAATTGAACGTACCCGAGATTCTCGATGTCCTTCTCTGACGGGAGGTCCATAATATAATGTGAAACAATTTTTTGTTTAGTCCATTCCTTATGGCGGCTTTCCTTGGGGGAAGTCGTCTGAAACGTGCGAACACCGAATGTGCCTATGAAGGCGGACATGGGGATCTCGATCTTGTCATTGGAATCCGAAAAGGCCCATATGCCGGGGCAGCGTCTCAAAGGGGCTTTGTAGACACCACGATAGATTCTGACACCTTCTGCAGTGAATAACAAGTATCGCCTGGCCTCCTCGTCCCAGTGGCTGACTTCGACGGCAACAGGCTTTTTCTGACGCAGTCGCTCGATGACTGCGTATGCGATGAAACAGGTTTTGCCTGTCGGAAAATGAGCATAAAAACATAATGAGATGTGTGATCTTACCTATCCCGGGCTGCCCGAGGATACAGGCTCCCTTTTCATAAGGAGTGTCTAAGGTGTTTGTATCGAATGTGTTGAATGCCTCGATATATTCTTGAGAGATGTACAGCTTTTCGCGGATAGGATCGCAAAAGCTGTGGACTGCGCGGATATGTGCGGTGAGGTCCAAGTAGCGAAAGACGCTGGCATCGTCAGAGTCTCTTTGTTCTCTCTGGAAGGTTTCTTTTCCCCACGCATCATCCCAAAAGCTTCGCAACCAGGCAAGTTCTTCCGAAAATATCGCCTCGTCGACTGTGGTTTGCAGGTCCATGGGAGAACGTGGAGGTTAGGCAGTAATAGGGGCAGATTGGTCGTACGGAGGGGTCGCCACAGCCACAAAACGCACGAGTTCGCTATTCGACCTTCTCTAAGTTGATGGCTACCCTACTCGGGCTCGGCCTCTCACTCAACGAATGGGAGAACCACCAAAAACAATTTTCGATCAGCCACGGCAAGCCAGCCGGTCTACCCTCCCCGAACCCGACGCATTCCTTCTGGACACATTCCTCTCCGGATGCGAATCCTTTGGGTCGCGAAGGCAGCACAGGGCCACTGGCCACCGACGCAGACCTGTGCATCATCGGCTCAGGCTTCACAGGTGTCGGCGTTGCGTACCATCTCTCCAGAGCGATCGCAGCGAACGTGCTGAAGTCACCGCTCAAGGTGGTCATTCTCGAGGCGAGAGACTTTTGTGCGCATGCCCTTCCATACGTTATGGTTCCGTGAGCTAATATCCACTTAGGTGCAGGCGCGACTGATGAGCCAGTTCGATTGAAGTCGAGATGCCCGTTTCGTGTCATACATTATCCCAACCTGCAGGTCGAAACGGCGGTCATCTTACCCCTGCCGCCATTCATGGATTCCACAGCCGGGCTGCCAAGTATGGTCCTGAAGAAGCCAAGAAATCGTACGCTTTGGAAGTGCACACCACATCTTCCCTCGTAGACATCATCCGAGAGCAGGGATGGACGGACGACGTGGATCTTGCGCATGGGGATCGCATCGATCTTTTGTTTACAGATCAGGAAGTCGAGGAAACAAAGCGTGATCGCGAGGCTGCAGTGAGTGCGGGATGGTCTCTGGATGGTGTCGTTTTCTTGAGCAAAGAAGAGATCGAAACTGTGAGTTCGCGTCGGATGTTGTCGTCAACTCTAACTTGGACATTGATGGTAGACATTTGGTGCGCATTATCCAGGGGTGAAGATCCCTGCATATAATGTCTGGCCACTCAAGCTCGTCACAAAGCTCTTTCAGTTGGCCAAAACGCGCACCGGTCCACACTTTGACTTAACATTGCACACCCACACGCCTGTCACGGCGATCGAGAATGCAAACGCATCGAGGTCGTCCTCTGAATCCGGGCCATCGACCAACCTGAAACGCCCATACATCCTTTCAACGCCTCGTGGCACCATTAGCTGTTCGCGCGTCGTTCACGCCACGAATGCGTATGCCTCTCACCTCCTCCCCTTTTTAGCAGGACCACAGGGCATCGTGCCTATCCGTGGACAAATCATTGCGACACGCGCCTCTGTCGGCACAGACGAGA